>VWZE01024400.1:859974-913037 GCA_013396675.1 Eubucco bourcierii | reverse complement strand
CCTGGAGTTGTGCTTGGGATTGTGCCTACCCAGGTGCAGGACCTTACACTTGGCCTTACTGAATTTCATGAGGTTATGGTTAACAACAATGAACTGTATGTTATTTTTAAACAGAGGACATCAGTCCTTGGGTTTTTTTAGGTTGAGTGAATTAAGTAGTTAAACTTTTTCCGCCCTTTGCGTATCATAGTATTGTTGAAAGTGTTGTCTTCCACTTTTTGCTTTTGTGTGTTCACGCTGTACATATACACCCCATGGAGAAGACTGATAAACTGATTGTTAACATGAAGTCATTTGTGAAGTTAAATGCAGTTACTTACAGTGTTTTCAACGTGTAGGAAGAACTTAATTAAAATGAAATTAAATGCTAAATTAAGTTCAAGTAATAAATGGATGTTATCCAGTATACTAATCTATTCTTATAGAGATATATTAACACTGTCCAGTAAACTGATTTTAGGTCTTGAGGCTAGGTTTTCTGGAAAATAATTATATGACTATAAAATAAAGGAAACTAAGTTTGGAAGGGTTTAGATGCCTTCTTTTTTTGGGACTAGAGTGTACCATAATCCAGAAAAATTTAACTCTTCTCCCAAATCCTTAAAGACTGCTAAAAAATTATTATTTATTATAAAATAAATTGGATTTTAAATTGTAGCTACAGAGAAAAACACTGTCTGTGGACAGCTAAATTTGCCTTCCATTTACAGTATATGTGCTTCTTATAGACATCCCATTGTATTTATTTCCAGTCACAGGTTTATTTAGACCTAACTAATAGTCTAAAAGCTATAAAATCTGAAGAATAAGTAATAACTTTTACATCAGAATCCTTTTACTATTAAAATGACTGGGCAAGAGAAAAACTGAATTATAGCACAGGAATAATGTTGAAAACAGTAAATGCATTGTTTCATGGTGGGAAAATTTTACCTTTATAGGTATTTCATATGTGAGAATTAGGAAATAAAGGTGGACAAACAATGTGTTTTCTAGGTCTCATTATATTTGCTATGAAGTCAGTAAGGGTGTAGGTGGAAGAATAGCTGACTTTTTTTTTATAAACCAACTTGCTGAAGTGCCAGGGATACATTTATCCTCTCTATCCTGGAAATAACAAAGTTATTGCCTGCTAGTTTTGGGGGAGGGGGGGGTTTAACTGAAAGACTTTCCACAGCATTGTTTTGTCCCTTATAATTGACAGGAAATAGAATTAGAAAGAAAATAACACTTTACATTTCAGTTTATTTTCAACAGCATGCTTTACTTCTGTTCAAAATGCAGTGTGGAATTTTGTAGGAGGGAGGGTGTTCGACTTAAATCTATTTCTTCTAAATACAATATATATTGAGTTGCTACTTTGTCTTGTTTGTTTCTTGGGTGAATGATAACAGGACAGGAAGTCTCATGTTTGGCACATTTGAAGGTGTATTTTATGTTATGTAAAAGATGTTATGCTTATATCTTTCCTACTGTAGGAATTTCACCTAGAACGTAGTAACAGATCTTGTTGTAAACAACAAAAGGCATTACAGAAAAGAAGAGCGAGAAAATTAGGTAGATGTTTGGTTTTTTGTTTTGTTTTTTTTTTTACTTTTCAGTCTTCAGGTAGTTTATTTGGGTAGTCTTTCTTAGTAGGTAAGTATTAGGAATAGATTCCATTTTGTGAGAAATATTTTAACATACTGAATTTATAACAGTTGAAGTGTAAGTAGTCCTCTGCAGAAAGATTTATAATTCTTGATATATATATATTTTTAATTATTATTACTTTTAATCTGGTTTGTTTGGGGTTTTTTGGGTTTTTTTAATTGCATAGACATTTGTTATTGTGCCTTCAGGGATCAAAGTTGGATTGCTGAACCCTAAGATTAGATGAGTGCAAGTCAGGGACTTCCACATCCTGTAATTAATGTCCAAAAAATTGGAAATTGTATGAAATTATGAAACTGCCCATCTCATCAGACAGAAATTCACTAGCTCAACTGACTGTGACTAGTTTAACTAATGCCTGTTAGTATAAGGAAGATGCAGACTGAAAGCATGGGAAAAAATATGCTACAGCAATGGGCTGGTTCTTGAATGGGACCAAAAGAACTCGTGAAATGCAGGTGTCACAGTTGTGGTTCTCAAGCCTTCTTCCCTGCTAAACAAAAGAAGCATAGTAAATGGTCAACATAGATTCATGTGAACATTTGCTTTCTCCAGGACGTTTTTAGGTAATACCTATATTGCATCTTTTTCTTCAAATTAATTTTAACTTGTGATGTAACTACAGTTGTGAAACTTGAGGCTCTTTCTGTACATCAAATAGTACATGCTATCTACTCAGTTTAGAAAATTTACCAAAGACAACTTCATAGAATTGGTGTAAGTCATCTTAAGATCAGCCTTTAAACTGACAATTTAACTGATCTCTTCACAGGAAATAGTTTGGTGGCTTCTATTTAGTTTCAAAGGACATCATAGTTACTTTGCAACGACAGTAAGGCAAAGAAAACAACATATATTCATATTTCTATTCTGCTAGAAAAGCTACTTTTGGGATTCCATTTTTATAATAGTCTGCTTTAACCTATGATAAAAGTCAGCTATATGTTAGTATCAGTAGTATCAGTAACAGCTGATGCCTAACTATATGTCACTTGAACAACAATCTGACTAAAGTGTACTAAATACAGAATGTCCACATTTTAGCTATGCATATCAGAACCAAGGCCAAAATTTACTTTTTTTTACCCAAAACTGATGGCTGCAAATTTTTGGCACCAGCAAGGTTTGTCAACTTCATGAGAATTGGTGATTGTGATGTCTGTAGTACTTCTGGTTGGTAATTAGGTGTTTTAATGGGTTGATGTCTTCAGCTGGCTTGTCCTACATCACAACTGTTAAGGTGCATCTTCCTTTTCCTGATGCATAAAAAAAAACGTTTTCCATTTGAAACCAAAGAAAGGGATAAGTTTAAGAGTAAATGATTGTAACGATTTGGGACTTCCCTGCATCCCCACACTTTATAAAATCACCCAGACTGCACTGAGTTGGCTGGAAGTTAAGGAACGAAGCTCTGTTTACACCTTAGCACAACACATAATATACACTAATATTTACAGAAATACACAAGTTAAAGGTAATAGAGAAACACAATCCCCCTCCCAGAAATCGGAGTCCCCAGGAGGGGCTCTCGACCATCCTTCCACCTTCTTCCCACCCCTCTACCTTACCCCAGGGTTTGCCTTACACACAAGGTGAATTTGGAGGATCAGCCAGGGGAGTTAAAAGAGAAAGAGTGGTTAGTTAGGTTAGCAGAAAGGCTAAAGGCTCCCAGACAGACAGAGACAAGACTCTCTGTGTTTGTGTTCTTATTCTTATATTTTTCAGCAAGCCTATGAATGAAGTAGAAGTCACTATTGTTTGCTTTTCACAACCTAGAATATAATTTTCTCCATTAAAATACTCCAATAAGCCTCAAACCAGCACAATGACTTGCTGTGATGGCAGATATATTTCTGGGCAAGTCCAGAAAGCAATACTTATGCTGGTAAGAAAAGAAAGTGCGTAGGCATCTTAAGGAAATAAAAGAAAAAAAATTATTTGAGCACTATTACTATTTCTAATTCATTGTGTTCACTGCTTAGTGGTGATTTCAAACACAAACCTGAAAAGATCAGTTGCAACCTGCAAATGAATTCTAAGTCTAAAAAAAACAGTCTCAAAGAGATGAGAAGAGCATTGCCTTGTAACCAGAATGAACCTTAAATGAACCTTCATTAAGAATATTAAGCTAGCTCTTAATAGACACAGGTATTGATCTAATTAACAGGAAGTGCATAGCTGGATGGAAAGGTCCAATAGAATAAATCCTTTCTTGTTGACACAGTGTTGGCACAGAATTTAGGCAGTGGGAAAATTCTTAATAATATCTCTTGTCTTTTCTCCCAACTCCAGCACCAAATACTCTCACTGATAGTCAAATCAACTGAGAGTGCTTTTCAGTGTACATACAGTGTACAGTGTGCTTTCATTGCAAAGAATAATTTAGCATTAAAACAAGCATACAAAAAAAAAATAAGGTAAAACCCCACACACATTTGCAGATTTCTAATTTATCTTACATTTTACTTCTTGTTTTTAAAATATATTACTATTATTATGGACACTTTATTATTTGATATAATTCGTGTCTTCTGAGTAAGTGAAACACTAGCAGGCCAACAATACTACCAAAAACCAGAAGCATACATGTCAGTCTGCTTTGTCTGTAACTCAGAGCCAGCTCAAGTGTCTTGAAGGCTAAAGTGAGCAGGACTCAAACTTTTTCCAACTTAGGCACGTTTGATCCTCTGTATTTGCATCTTGCACAGTTTCTGCATACTGTATCAATTTAAACCTTTGTGGTGTTTACATTAAACAGCAATTTGGACTGCAGTAGTTTAATCAAAGTTCAGAAAAAGTGTTTTCTCTGGGGACAATGTCAGTGATAAATAGGGAGGAAAATTCTGATCAAGAAAAGAAAAAAGAATTAAAACAGATACCTTGAAAGAGTGTAACAACAGTATTACCCGGTCTTTTTATGGAGCCATGGAGATTTTAGTTTTAGAGCACACATTTACATTGTTCCCCTCATTAAATTGTATAATTAGAGAAATAGGCTAGCTAAGGTATTCAAAGTTTTAACAAGTCTGTTCTCATTAGATGAACAGGATAATTAAATGCGAGCGTCACCAATTATATACCATCTCAGAACAAGTGTAAGATTTTCATAAATTCTTTTTTTCCTTCTTTATTTTTGAAAGTGTTTACTAGCTCTTGAGAAGTAATGAATGTAAAATATATTTTTTTTCCTCCACTGTAAGCATATAAAAGGAGAAAATGGCTAGATTTCTGAAAATGGAAATCATGGCAATGACCTCCATTTCAGTGAAATTGTACTAGTTCTGCTGAAGAGAACATTTGTCTGAACAGCTTATTCATCTCTCAGCCAATATGCATTTTATTCATCTATCAGCCATTGTAGGTAGTGAAAGACTATAATATTCTATTTATAATACACTACTACCTTTTCATTCATACTGATTAGTGGCTCTCTGTATTCTGACAAGGTAGAGGATTAAACAAAGTTATCTTTTTAAACAAAATGTTACTTTTGTAGTAAGGTGAAATGTGCTTTTACTGGTTCTCTTTTTTGACTTTCACATTCCTGTTTAAGTTTTCTATTTCGTATTAAGTTTCAAAAGACTTAACTATTTGCTGTTTATTTGACTGTTACAAGAAAAGTGTAGGTACTGACTGCAAAGTACATACATTTTATACACCCACATGTACTTGTAGACTGGAGTACAGTATATGGAAGACATAGCCACAGACTTACTGAGTGTGTATAGAACTCTGGAATTTGGGTGAAAATGAGAAAAATATAATTTTCAGGTGATACACCAAAGTAATTCCCAAGTCTTTAAGCCTACAAAATGCTTTCAAAGATGTTGAGAATCACTGCTTAAAACAGAAAGTAATTCCTATTCTTACTCAAAAGGACAGTCTTTGATAATGAATTTTTTTTTTTTTTTTTTGGGCAAGCCACCTACCTGGCAGAGTATTTCAAGGACCACCAGCATAATTGCATGTTGCAATTAGATAACATAGCTGTCCATGCATTGTTTTCAACTTTGACTCCAGAATTAGTAGTGAAGAAAAAGTCGTGTAGCAGTTCACATGAAAATACTTTAGAATTAATAATGAAGAATAAAAACCACAGATAAAAGAGATTGTTTGTATTGTACTCCCAAAACTACACATTCCTCAGGATACATTTTATAACTTTAATTTGCTACCCTTTCCTACTTTTTTGTAGATATTTCCTTGAATTTGTGTATACTCTGTTACTGGAATTTTCATACATAATAGTTTTTGGATGGTTTGCAGTCTAGATACAGGTTTTTACAAATCAGTTGTGTTTTCATTACATTATATGGTAAGCATGGATTTGCCAGCTTTCGTCTTTGATTCCCAGTACTGGTCAAGATCCTACTTACACATCAGTAATTGCATCCAGAGTGATGTAATTCTAGCCTTCAGTGAAGATTTTTAATTTCAACTTCTATCAAGAAAAGAAAAAGATACGAAGTTAGGGTTTCGTATGCTTATTTTAGGCCATTCCACGTTGCTGATGTATAATAGTGATAACAATTGTGACAGCACATTCGCAATCATTTTAATTTATTCATAGCTAGATATTGCTATCCACAAAGAAAGCATTCATGTCTAGTGAACCCAACTTGCTTGCTTCCCCTCTCATTCAAAAACTAAGAATGTTCTTTCCATTATTGAAGGAAAGATGGCAAAATGTCTCTAAATATGTATATATATATATAATTGTAGAATTCCCTTGAAAAATGTTGATTCTTTTGTTTTCTCTACATTTCAGAATAGTATCACTAGTGGGAGGAGTCCCTGCCTATGGCAGGGGGTTGGAACTAGGTGATCTTTGAGGTTCCTTCCAACCTTACCATTCTGTGATCATACCTACAAAGCAATGAATCTTCACGCATAGATTTAAAGATGATATCTCCACATGATTAATGTCTACAGCATGAGATCCACTAGTTTCATAGATGTAAATATTTTGTGTATTTTTCATGTTCTAAATGAAGCTAACAGATTTTGTCTTAGTATACAAAGATTTCCAGCGAATGTTTGACTTTACTAATGACAATCTTAACCAAATTATGGTTATAATTTTATTTCTGTCAAATCAGTCAGTGGCCAACCTTTCTGTTTTGTTGAGAAGTTCCTTCATATAGTATGTGAGGTACTTTTTGTAGTTTATTGAACTGAGAAAAAACATTAGTAGAGTAGTATATGGAAGCTTGCATTACGTGTATTTGTCTATAAATACTTTGTAAACAAAATTAATCAACCTCCATTGTAAACTTAGATATTTTAAGGAGTATTCTATTTCTGACAAGAGTAAGCACACAAATACAATCAATATAAAATAATAATTTAAGATACTGAGATATCACTGTGTATTTAATACAATATCCAGTAAGAAAATTGTCAGTAAAAGGCTAATCTATATGCTGAAACTCTTGTAACACAATTTCCAAGTGTTTTTCTCTGAACCGTTAAAATTGCTTTGATTCATCTCCCTGGGTGATGCTGAATCGATGCAAATGCCATAAATAGACCAGTTATTTCTGCTATATGTTGAACATATATGCTGCATCTTCTGTTTGATTCGTAATTTTTGCTGTTTATGGAAGGAGTATGGCAAGATTCAAATTTGCTCTCTGGTTCTGATGGATGTGCTGACCTTGGGTTGGCTTTGAAGATTGTTCATCTGTTAACTGATTTGAACTTTTCTAGGGAAGTAAAAAATACACCAGAGGGAGCCTTCCATTCTCTCATTAAGAGGGAGGCTAGTCCTTGGGACCTCTGGTATCACTACCAGTTTCTGCTAAAATGATGAGTAGGTGCTTTATGCAGCTTATCTCCTGGATATTGACATTAATAAGAATAGCCTACCACTTAAATTCACCTCTTCCTTCACATTAGGATCACAGAAACATAGAATAGTTTAGGCCAGAAGGAGACTGTGCTTGAGACAGCATTCAGACTAGGGTCAGTGTCAGTGTTTGGTCAACTATCTCAGGGTCTTTCTAATAAAGTTTCCAAGCGTGAAGGTGGCAGGGCCTCTCAGACACCCTGTTCATTCTATACTTAAGGACTCTTATAAGTATATTTTATTTCCTTTTATCTAGTCAGAACTCACTAGGGTCTTGAACTGCAGAGGCTCAATTTCTGAATATTACTTTCAAGTATCACTTTCAAGTTCCTTTCCTGAAATTTTAAGTAAAGCTGACGAGTGGCTGTTCAAATCTCATAAAACATGAGAGTGTTTTTTATTACAAGCAGTATTCTTGTAGTATTTTCTTCTCAGATATTACCCTCTATGTTTCAGATAGCGTTTGACATTCTTGATTGAAACTAAAACATATTGCTTCTTGTCATGTTTTCTAGTTAATCTTGTTTCTTTAAATCGTGACTCAGAGACCCTTCACCCTTCCTGTAATACACCAGTGGTAACTGCACTAGTCATAAAATCTGAAGGCAAGAATGTGTGTGTGTGTGTGTATATATATATATATGTATGAAAGCAAAATGGTGTGTTAAAACATAAATGTTCAGTTACTGCAGTCTGTTCTAGTAGATAACTAACCTGTATATCAGACAGAAATAAATTCTGAGAGAAATAACTGAAAGCTATATCTAGATGAGAAAGATAAATGCATACACTGGAAAATTAAGATGAATGAATGTGAAGGCTCTATTTATGATCCAGGAAGAGATCTGTATTTCTTCTACTTGTCTTTTTTTCTGATTCATTTACTTATGAGAAGTATTTATGGCCAAACTTGAGTCACAGAGGATTGTAAACTGGTGTAAGCATACCGACTTATGTTGCCAAAGAATGTTGGATACATTTAAAAGAGATTAAAGTGACATGTGAGGACTTTCTTGATCTCAATGCTTAATATTTCAGTTGTGTACCTTCCATGATACACAGCACACTAACCAGTTGGGGAAAAGATAATGCATCTAAATATTGGATGACTTACCTGATGTTCTGCACTCCTCTTATTCATGAGTACAGGGATTTGAACTAAATTCCAAGTTAAGGAATATACTGTATTGGTTTAAGTACTACAGTGATTTATGTCAATCTGGTCAAAAAAAGAAGGCATTTTAAAATAGTAAAATTTTGGAGAAATTGAGTTTTTAGAAGTTGTGCATCATTATGACAGGAAAAACATTTACAGAAACTGGAATTTAATGAAAATAAAAGGAAAATAAAATTTATTTTAAAAGTATGATCAGAAAGTATCCTTTTCCTGCAAGTGAGAAGCATCCTTAAATAGATTTAATTAAAACCTAAACAGGAGATTATGCTGTGCAACAGTAAAGTTTATTTACGCTCCTTGCTGATTAAGATGTACTTCATAGAAACTCTATGAATGTGACTGGTAAAGCAAATTTCTACAATAAATAATTAAAGGAGTTTTACCAACCCGATGTTTTGCACTGCCAACACTTTTCTTCAATAATGGATGAGTGGGGAAAAAAAATTCTGTTGCTCAGATCACAAGATCACAGTTGTATAATTGTCTGGATGAAAAGCATTTGCAAACAGTGCTTACTACTTTGACCTTCATCTGTTTCAAGAGAGGTAGTCCATACAAAGCTAAGTGTTTCTGATGCTGATGGGTTATACAATCTACATAAAAACAAACCAAAATACCAAGAACAACAAAAAACCTTAAACAACCAACAAAACAAAACCAAAACCATTTCTTTAATTTCTTGGTAGCAACTTCAAGGTGATTTCTCTTTCCGATGAAAATTGTCTTCAGCTGGCCATGAGACACTTAAATAGTTGATGAAACCATGTATTTCTCTCTTTCATACAGTGCACAACAGTCCTCCTTCCACTTTTATTATTGGTCTCAGTTCAGGCATCCACTACACCATTCGATATACTTTTATTATGATAGTGGAAATGTTTCCATATCTCTACCTGAAATTGGATTTAGTGTATGAAATATCATATGAGACTGAGATACTATGTTTGATGTATTACACATTTTTTTGTATCAAACCCTCTGCCATGGGCAGGGACATATTTCAGTACATTGAGTTGCTGAAAACCCCATCCAACCTGACCTTGAACATTCCCAGTGATGAGGCACCCGCAACTTCTCTGGGCAGACCTTGAGTACTTCCTCAAAAATACTACATACTTGATGAAAGCTTTTAACTGAACTGAAGAAAAGCAGAGGAAGAATGTGAGCATAGCTATGTGATATCCTTTGTGTTGTTCTCTCACCTTCCTTAGAAGAAAGGCAAATTCTGATCTGGAAGGAGAAGAGGAGTTGTGTATGTTCATGCTCATTTATATATTTCACAAGAATTGTACTTTGAGGTTTTAAAGCCTGGTGTTTAAAAGTCTGTCTGAGAAACAGGCAAATTAGGGCACGTGTGTTTTATTGAAGAACAACAGTGGGAGAATTGTGAGTATTTTGCTGGTTTAGTTTGATTTCAAACTGAGAAGGAAAAAAACTCATTTTTCTGCTTTTCGTGATGAAAAGTCAGAACTGAGCAAACTTGAGATGGTGAGGCTTTTGCACGCTCATCCTTGGATGTTTTTCTCGTCTAGTTTTCTGCTTTACATCCAGCCACCTTTAAGAATGAGAATCCAAATCTCCCAAATCAGGTTTATACAAATATATTTCATTTGTTTTGGGCAATGTCTCACTTGCTTGTATTTTACATTGCATTTCAAACTTATTCATTTTAAGGCTTATGAGACAAAACCTCAGAAATTACCATTCTGGAGATGCTGATGATTATTATTTGCTATCCCTCACAGTAGAATTTGGCTGTAGTGAAGAAATTGCTCCAGAGAGTGAGCTTTTAGGAACTCACTGGAATCCAACCAGCTAGGATTTTTTTTTAAAGTGTGACCTTCAACAGATGTCTTTTCACCTTTTATCTACAGGTAGAACCTGATAGCAGGTATTAGACTGTCAGCACATCTCTAAATTTACTTTGATGCAAGCTGGCAGAAGCAATAGGTACTGTAAAACTAATCTTTCCAATAACATATGTCTCCTCGAAAGAGACAGGACTGTATGTATTAAAAATAGGTTGACTGAAGGAAAAATATATACTGACTAGGATTTTCTTATCTGATTTTTACTTTTATGTACTGGCAGCCTTCCTTCTTTCTCTCTTCTCTAGTCCCATGAGGAATAAAGAGGTCTGTGTTCCTAGTAGCATATTATTTTTTTTTCAGATTTTTTTTAATAGTATAAATACTGTCTTTTTAAAAGGGAAGAAAAACTTTGGGTTTGCTGCTTTCTTCAAGTTTTTCAGATCCAGAATTGAGCTATATTTACTTCTAAAACAATCATACTTCTTTCAACCTCACTGGGTAACTAGTATCTATCTTCAGAGTAATGTTATGAATAGTCTGTGGAACAAATATTCGAGTGACTCCAGATGTTCCTTTTGATGAGCCTACAGAATACATAGTTTATCTTCCAGACACTGTCATATACATTGGAGTTGTTTTCCCATTTATTACTAAGAATAAAAATTTGTTCAAGGGTATATATATATATTTTATTATTTTTTTTTTAATAGAGGAACTCATTTATGTATATGTAGAGGAGGAATGTCCTGGGTATTTTTTGATTTGGTTTGTCTGTTGGTCGGTTTGTTGGCTTTTTTACCTCAAATTATAAATAAAATATTAATTAAAATATAATTATGTAAACAAGTTAAATTTTGTGTTATTAGAAGGACAACACAGTACTGCTTAGAAATAATCTATTCAGTTATAGTGTTGTATTCTGCTAGCAATTTAAATTGCAAGCAGAAAATTCTATCTTGAATGTTTAACATCTAGATGTAGATCTCTCAGATTCCCACACTATGCAGATACCTGAACTGTCTGAATGGGAAAACATTTGTAACCTTGGTAGTACTTTTGGTATATTCAGGTTCCCTCTTATCTGTTTAAAACCCTGGGCTCCTGCATAGCAGCCAGGTAACTGTCTGCCCTTACTCTGCCTGCATCTTCTATAAAGTTCACCAAGCCTGATTGTATTTCTTTTCTTGTCAGGTAGCTCTCACCTGCTCAAGGTATACCTTCAGTTGTACAACTGAGATTCCTACTCTCATCAAAGCGGAAAACAAGTTAAATGTGTAAAGCTGGCACTTACTATTTAGAAATAACTTTAGAACTGTTTTAATTTTTTTCTTTGTTCTGAAGCAATGTAAAAACTTCTAAAAATGACTGTGAAGTAGCAAAATATTATTTCCATATTTAGAGATAAGCACAAGGGAGGTAAAATGATCTACCATGACCTTTGAAGCAAGCAAGAAACAAGCTTTTGTAATTGTTTTGCTTTGGTTGGTTCTTATACTCTGCTACCCCTCCTTATCCTGAAGAGATACTCCTATTTTAAAGCAACTGGCTTTCTGGCAAAGACACTTCCTGTTGTTTAAGACCTTTAAACAAAGCTAAAATTATAGAGATAAGATTGTTTCTCCATTTGTGGTTTCTCCAAAGTAGGTTGCGTCTCCAAACTTGAACTCAAACGCAGAGTAAATGGTGTCTCAGTTTAATACTAAATATGTATCTTTCTCTTTCTGCACTACTGATTTGAAGGATCAGATTAAAATGCATAAGAGCATTTATTCATGCTTTAGGGTGAGTCTAGTTGAAAGTTGAGAATAAAAACCAACCTGGTTTTCAACTCTTAACTCATCATTTTCTTAAAACGTCACCTTTTTATTGCAATCGGTGAAGCTGTCAGTATAAGTGATGTTCCAGGCCTGTACATAAGATTACAAGTGAAAAACTTTCCCTCTTACTTGGGCAACCCTTCATTGGAAGGTCAGAAGCAGGGTCAGATGTTCATGACTTATGGTATATGCACAGTAGTGGCGTGTTTTACAATCTCCTTAAACTCCTTACCTAGTTAATGGAAGAACAGATCCTGAAAACTTGAAAGTTTTCAGAGGAATTGAGTCCATGCAACTTTAAATGTTTTCCTTCTCCAATCTATGCTGAAATGAATTACCACCAAGAAGTGACAACTTCTACTGTAAGCAGATGGAGGTAGCAGGAGGTATCAGACTCTTGCCTCTCTCCATTTAGATCTCTGAGGAGTTGTGTTCAGTTCTTTTTCATAATAATGTAGCAGCTGGAGCAGAATAACCTGGCATGGAGACCTGAGCTCTAAATGCTTCATAGCCCAAAGCAGACTGAATCCAAATTCTGGAAAAAAACGAAGGAGTGTTCTGGTTAAAAAACATTTCCGTCCTCTTTCTGAAACTGAGGCAGAAAAGTAAATTTATGAGTCGGGAAGAGAAAAAGCAATTTGGAATGTGACTCTCAGCTAACTCAGTTGGCAATAGAACAGATACCTGTACTAGTTTTAGAAGGGCTTGTGTATGTGTGTGTAGTTACTTGGATTACTTCAGTGGTAGTATGATGTAAAATTTACCAGAAAAGTTGGTCGTCTACCCCTCTCTTGGCTAAGTATCCAAAGGACTGGAGTGCACACTGTCATGAAGATAATGTCTACACAAACTCCAGTTACCAGTACTGTTTGATAGTATACAACATTGAGAAAGGGTAGGTAAGGGCCTTATCTTCTGAACACTGTGTTCAGTGATTATGTCAAAAATTATCTGGACACCGTTCACTTAAAGTTTGTGAATGAAACAGATCCTACTGAGCTGAACACCAAGGGGGTTGTTCATCTAAAGGACTTATCTGACACGAGTAAGCACCAATAAGCAAGTCATTTAGCTTGGATATTTATATGTGCTGCTTTGAGAGAAGAATTATGAGATGACCCTCACAACTTCAGTGACTATTTAGGATTTTATTAAAATAATTGAAGTAGCTGAGTTTGCAACATTTTAGAGTGTTTCAAGTATATTTGCTGGTATTAATATAAAAAAACAGATATGGACTGAATAACATGAAAGTAATGAAAAGGATTTGTACTTTCAGTTAGTTGAAAAGTATCAATTTTGATATTTTTTTATTATTGTTACACATATAACATTATTATATATATATATATAGTATCATAGAATTATAAAATTATCTAGCTTGAAAGGGACCCCAAAAGATTCATCCAGTTCCAAACCCTCACCATAGGCAGGGACACCTCCCACTAGAACAGGTTGCTTAAGGCCTCATCCAACCTGACCTTGAACACTCCAAGGGCGGGAGCACCCACAACCTTCCTGGGCAACCCGTGCCAGTGTTTCCCCACCCTCACTGGAAAGAACTTCCTCCTAACATCCAGTCTAAATCTCCCCTCTGCCAGTTTAAACCCATTGCCCCTTGTCCTATCATTACACGACCTTGTATAGTCCCTCCCCAGCCTTCCTGTAGGCCCCCTTCAGATACTGGAAGTCTACTATAAGGTCTTCTCAAACCCTTCTCTTCTCCAGGCTGAAGAGCCCCAACTCTCTCAGCCTGTCCTCCTAGCAGAGTTCCTCCACGCTTCTGATCATTTTCATGGCCCTCCTCAGGACTCGTTCTAAAAGCTCAATATAGATTATATAACCATTACTATTATTAGACATATATTATATATTATTATAATAATTATCATTATTATTATTTATAAATACACAGAAGGTGTTATTTGAATACAGTTGGGAATCAGTGTATTTGTCAATTCAGCAGAGCTATCATCTTTCTCATTAAGATGTTACTCATAACCTTCTGGTCACAAAGCTGAACGAAATACTGAGGCATATTTATAAAGTCACATAATGGACTAAGGCAAATTTCTTACATTGAAGTGTTCATTTTCAAGTCACTTATTAAAAACACTAGTTTATGGCACTCCTTAAGCCAACTCTGAGCAGTGGGTGGGGTTGAAATTCAAAAATTCCCTTGTAGTAAATTAAACCGAGCTGCTGATAAGTTTGGGTTATTAGATCAAATGAAAGCTTTCAAGTCTCTTGTACCTTAATGCTTGGTTGGACCAGAACAGAGGTAAAACGGGAAGAAAAAAGAAAAGGACAAAATAGAAAGACCAAGAAAGGGAAAGAGAAAGAGATTTACAAAGTAAGAGAAAAAAAGAAAGATGTCACCACTTCTTGGATTCAGCATTGTTTTCACAGACTTAGTTCAAATCTCTCAGAAGCAGGTGTACATCCCAACAGGTGGTTCTGTGGTGAAGGAAACATGAACCCTAGA
Source organism: Eubucco bourcierii (assembly GCA_013396675.1). Classification (NCBI taxonomy): domain Eukaryota; kingdom Metazoa; phylum Chordata; class Aves; order Piciformes; family Ramphastidae; genus Eubucco; species Eubucco bourcierii. The sequence goes on along the minus strand of VWZE01024400.1, from coordinate 898,246 downwards.
AGTTGTTGGGGGGGGAGTGGGCTTAGAGAGGTGGGAAATGGTGTCTCTCCAAATGGCAAAAGGAGGTATGCATAGCTGTGAGCGCTCTTGTGCAGTGTCTGCCACTGACCTATCGGTTGTGCTGTTCGTTGCAGGTGTTTTAAAGTAAGAGACAATTCCTGCCTTTGCAGAAATTACCTCCTTTCATTGTTAAGCCATTTTGCCAGACCAGCAGCTCTGCTGGGATGCTGTTAAGGGCTATTGAAGCCATAACCCTGTCTATTCAGACCAGGGATGTCATACGTTGTGAGTTTTGGGCTCTCATACACTTAAGTAATTTCTGATATTCAAAGTTTGTAAGCCATCCCCTCAGAAAGCAAGTACTAGTGTTTGCACAGAGGCTCTCTGACCTTGTTACTTACAGGCTACACTGAAATATCTGGTTCTTCTGACTCTCTCTTCCTCTCCCTTCAGAAGTCTTTCCGAAGTCATTTGAGCACGTAAAAGGAACACTTTTATGGGCATTTTTTTGGCTCAATTGATGCAGCAATATATTATTAACTTAGTGTAACACTATCAAAATTTAATGAAGCTTTACAGAGTAGTTGAAGTGCACATAGGTTTTATGTCCCATGCCTAACAGATTATGAAAGTTTCTGTCACTATCAGGATATTTTTTTTTATCAAGTTCAGGCAGTTCACAAATGATGGGATATTTTTTCTTTGTTTTGTGATACATCTGAAAGTTAGCAGATTATTACAGAGACTGGTTTCCAGTTTCACAATATGGTTATTGTTGTCACCAAAGACAGATCTAGTTAGTATCAAAAATTGTGGATTTTTAAGTTCACTCACATCTGGGCGGCTATTTCATGTGCATACCTATGCGATCCTCCCTGTCTGACTGCTGTGCCTCCCATTCTTCTGTACTGTAACTTCTATACCTCTATAAATAGTTGTTGTGGAAGGCCAAAATAGGCCTAAACATGTCCTGGCTTACCCAGACATGTTCTCTGCTCTCTCTCTCTCTCTCCTTCTGCTGATGGGAGAAGCAACCACAGGAAAGGAAGACAAAAGGCCTAGTGCCACTATGTCTCTTCAAACTTGTTTACAGAGTACCTGTGCCTGTTTATACACTTGTTTGTGTTCTGCCCTACAAGGTAAAAGTTATCCCTGACTGCACCTAATACGGTTACGCTTGGCAAAGTGCCGTTCTCATTGGCTGATCTGTGGCTAAAGAGCCATTAGACTCAGCCTCTACTGATAAAAGGAGTTGAGCAGGTGAACACAACACGCTTTTGCCTGAATTTGCCCTCTGCTTCTGACAGTACTCTGCCACTGCTCTGCCTCACTGCCATTCCATCCTGTCATGCTCTGCAACATTCTGTTTCCTGTATAATAACAAGCCCTGATGCTTTGTATTTGTCTACCTTGAAACTGCCTTAAGTTTACCATGAATAGGCCTTAGGTGCCTTCACACAATAATTTTGTTTAGCCAGCATGACATTGTGACAAGCCTCAATGGTTGACAAGACACCAAAATAAATTTTGAGAGTAAATACTCAAAACCTCTTTAGCAAAACTCTGCAAACTCTAAGTGAATGCCAGTGCCTTCTGCCTCAAACAGAAAGGGTCCATCTGGTGAGCAAGTCATATAAATGACTCCAAGAACCTCTTTCCAGTTCTGACCATTTAATGTTTGTTGTATTATTGCTAGTTATTTCTTAAGATTTCTAGATTCTGTTATTCATTTGTATAATGTTTTCATGACCATGCAAAGAAGCAATTATTATTAAAAATTACTGGGAGGGTGGTGAGATTCCTGAATATTAAAATTAATAAACTACATTAATTTTGAAAAAAAATCCTATCTTGCATAACTAATACCCTATATCTCAACAGTATTAAAAAAAAAAAGAGACAAAATTATCTGTTAGGATTAATTAAGGCACTGAATAGAGAAAAAAATAACAGAATTTTTGAAGTGTAGTACTCATCCTGTAAATATTTTAGATGTGTATGGAATATAGATAACTAAATATACAATTAATAATATATAATGGCTTATATGGGAAGTTTAACATATGGGCAATAAATGCTACTATAACCAAGAATTATAGCAATTCAAAATTTAATTCTCCTTGACAATTTATAAAGCCAGTTTTGAAATACTACCATTCAGGGCTCTTTGTGGATCTACTACCAGCATAACTATGTAAAAAAGTGACAACATATGAATAAAAACTGCTCTCAGTTTTTAGTTTATAGATATCCATTCACTCAATATAAAATCTTACATTCTGTCAAATAAACTATGAGGCAAATGCCAACTATGTATTCTATACTTGGTAAAAAAAAATATTTTGTCAGATAAATATAATATATTAAGAGAATATAAAACTATTAGAAAGATAAAGTTAAAATTTTACACTAAAATTCCAAATACAAGGGTAAAAAATTACACCCAAAGTTAGTCAGTTGCAGGTTAGTTTGAGTAAAAATGACATTTCTGTGATCCTTCTTTTAAAGCTGTGTTTAGTATACAACTGATTTCCAGGAAGACTCAATGTATTTTAAATTAAAGTTATTTACTTTTCTGAGAGAGAGTACATGTGCTTCTGATAGCCATAAGCATATGAAGCTTTTGTGCAGCAGAATGTACCTTTTTTTTTTTTCCTTCCAGTTTTTCTCTATTACCTGTTTCTAGAGTCATATTTTAGTTTTCCTAGGAAAAGTTAGTATCTTACATTGGCATTTGGGGTTTGGGTGATAGATAACCAGGGAATAAACTTATACGGGCCAAACCAGGTGAGTTGCAAGCTTCAGTCAAGTACCTTTCTATACATCCATCCTGCTATTCTATTCTCTTCTAGATGAGAAAGAGTTGTTTTTTTTTTTTAAGAGAAATTGGGAAAGTGACACATAGGGAATATTGGGTCATGAGCTGCTATTTGCGTACTAAGATCTTAATTATAGGTAAGTGCAAATTTCAAAAGTGATGTTGATTTCAATTACATGCTCCACTTGGTCCACTTAAGATCCCATTACTTTGTTCACTCAGTTATCACCATCATGAGGATAAAATAAGGTTGTCCTGTATTGAAGAAACAACTGTACTGTCCTAGCTTTGTGAGAGACAATTCACACATGCAGAAGGAGGTGCACTGCCTCTTATCACAGAGAATGTACTTCATTTTGTGTTGAAAGTGGAAGTAGTCAACTATGCAACATGAATCGCTGCTCAAACAGTTGTCTCAAATTTCTTTTTACACTAAAGTGATGATTTCCACGAAGTGTATGTACATTAAGGTATGAGTTGCTTGCAGTATAGGAACTGTATGAGACACATTGCTATTTACTAAGAGCAATTTTTTCCTTGCTACTTATTTTTATATGCCAACAATTATTAAAGTACAGGAAAGAATTAACTCCCTCTTTTTAATTTCCTTGGTCCTTAAATACGTAATAATACAATACAAATTAATGTATTTAGATTACTTTGACAGAAGGCAGAATTTATTTTTTTCTGGTCCTGATCTGGTTTTATATTAAACTTCAGCATAAATGACATTCCCAAATGTATTAAATACCTGAAGGACCAAAACCAGAATTAATTGTCTTGAAAACTGACTACTTGCACATTAATGCCAAACACCTAAGGCAAGCTTATAGTGAAAAAAGAAACCTTTATACCCTTCAGTCAAGGTACCCTCCACCACATGCATTTGCATAAGGTAAAGCATCCCAGAAGGCTTAGGAATCCTCCAAGGTAATAATCTTAGTTATCCTAGCCAATATATTATTTCTGAGTAAAATAAGAACAAGTAGTTGAGATATCTTCAAGAATAACATGACTTCACTTGTTTGCCTACATAATGAATTGGCAAGAGATATTTAGCTTTGAAGTACATGGCAATGATGCAGTAAACTCACTGTAAAAGATGAGTTTTGTTTTTTAATAGTATAGATTTCCTGAGCATTTTAATCAAGACTACAAAATAAAAGTCTTTAACATGAATTCATAGCTTTAGTGTTATTTTTCTTTACTAATATATTAATAAATATAATTTTGTTGTAATAAATTATGGTTTTAAGAAGTTCATGTTTATGGTTTTACACATACATGACAGTCTCATCTCCAGATAAACAGTTTATCTATTTAGATGACTTTCTTATTAATAGCACAATGATACAACCAAGGGATGGGTAATTTCTATTATCTGTATAAAAAGATAAGTATATAGATGCGAAAGAAGCATTGATGTGGAAAATGTTAAAATTACAAAGCCTGCTAGAAGAAAGGATTTTGAAATAACTTGTCAGAAGGGTACTGACCTCCATTAATTTTTTTGTGAAGTTATAATTAACAGATTGCATATTTGGTATTATATTACAAAACATCTTGTTTCCTCTGGCTTGTATTTACTTTATTTATATTTATATCTAGTCTTGAGGTCTGTGGTAATGGGTTGGACTTGATGATCTTTGAGGTCTCTTCCAACCTTGGTGATACTGTGATATATTAAATAAAAATCTTCAAGGTAAAAAAGATAGATTCCTCATTTAGAGTTCGCTCAGATAATAAGTTTCAAATAACATACAATACAAAAGAAGGTGAAGTGGGAAAGTTAACTGAGAGCGATCCATTTGTTTTTTGATCAAAAAGATGTTGATATTCAGTGTAATGCAGTACATGTTCTTGTATGTAGCCAAAACTGAAACATCTTCAAGGTGCAGTTAAATAGTTGTTTAGTGTTTTGGGGTTTTGGGTCTTTTTAGGTGAGAAAGTTTACTGCATGCAAACTCTCTAAATTAAGAAGAAAGTTCTAAAAATCACCCAATTTTAATATTTTGTACACATTTATATAAGGAAAGTATGATGTCTCTCATTTATCATTCTGGTCATGTGCTAATTTCTAATCCCAAACTAATATTAGAATAGTAACTTCAAGATAATTCTACAAATAATAACAGAATGTATATTGGGAAGGAGGAAGACATCACTCTATAAAGGTTTAATTGTTTATATTGTCATATGTTTTCATTAAATTTAGCAATACTAGAATACTTTCAAATTTGGGGAAAATGTTGCAAAGAGAAAAGTACAATCTTGAGCTATCTCACGTTGTTTAGTGTTTCTCCTTTGCTTACCTAAAATAGTAGTCTGCAGTCTGCAGTTGCAGACATGATAGCAGACATGATGAGTTAAACTGGTGCAAGGAAAAGCAACAACAGAAGTCAATAAAGAATATTGGCTTGCACTGACACAGCTAAAAATAAGCTATAGTAGTTAGGAAAGTACCTAACAAATTCTAAGCAGAAAGAAGCAGTGTCGGTAGCATTTGCAAATAAACAGCTGCTACCATTCACAATCTACCCCAGTTACCTTCTGTTACTCTGGCACATCTTTAAAATGAAACTCGCTGCATATTTTTTCATGTTTCAAACACTACAGACTTCTCTTCAGGCTCACCAAGCAAAGTCACTATCACAAGTGACCTGTGTAATTGAATGCGAGTTATTTTTTGAAACAGATTTCCACAGAGGGAAAGAGAACTGTAGCCATAGGGAATCCTCAGCATTTAAATTTTTAAACTTTTAAAATTCTGATCTGATACATAAATGTTTAAAAAAATATATATATTGTTGAAAAATAAATTATTGTTCTCATAAGGCAAGTTTATCATTTACATATTGTCACATGAATGTAAATATGCTCAAATACACTTGGGATTTACTGTAACCTAAGGACTAGAATGTAATATAGTTTTGAAGATGAAATGTTTTATGGATGAAGAGCGGAGTACTGTACCGCCAAAACACACTGCAACAGACCACCCTTGGGAAGAGCTGCTGTAACTGCTTCAGAGATGAGGTGAGATCTGGACATTTAAAACCAAGAGCAATCTAGAAATCTTGTGTTTTACCTATCTTTGGAGATAAGATCAAGTTAACTTGATCTTATATCCACTTCTTCAGTTTTTTTGGGGGACTCTAATTTATCTATACTGAAGGTCCTTTCAGTCAAACACTTTAGCAAGGCCAAGAACCAGGTCCTGCACTTGGATCACAACAACCTATAGGTATGAGGCAGAGTGGCTGGAAGGCTGCCTGGCAGAAGAGAAGCTGGGGTACTAGTTGACAACGATCTGAACATGAGCCATCAATGCGGTCAGCTGGCCAAGAAAGCCAACAGCATCCTGGCCTGTGTCAGGACCAGTGTGGCCAGCAGGAGTAGGAAAGTGGTTATGCTCCTGTACATAGCACTGGTGAGTCTGTACCTTGAATACTGTGTTCAGTTTTGACCCCTCACTACAAGGAAGGCATTGAGTTGCTGGAGCTTGTCCAGTGAAGGATGACAAAGCTGGTGAAGAGTCTAGAGAACAGGTCCTATGAGGAGCAGCTGAGGGAAGCGTGATTGTTTCATGTGGCGAAGAGGACCCCCGTGATGTACCCATGATGATGCACTCGTCAACTTCCCATATTGGAAGAACTAAGGGATGGAATATTTTGGAAGTTACTCTTATTCACTATTGCAACTGCATACAAACAGCCACTCAAGAGTACCTCTAGTGATGGGCCTGTGGTGAATTTCTTTCTCAAGGAAACTACCACTTTCTACTAACCTAATAGGAGACTTGTCAGATATTCTTGGAGCATAAATAAATACATACTGCTGTAACAGTTCTGACTGCCCAACAAAATCCTGACAGGAGCTACTATGACTTGGAATAATACTGGAAAACATTTCATACTGAGAAAAGGCAAAAAATTGGAGGATGGAAATGTAAATTAAGTGTCCACTTACTATCCATTGTTCATCACCAGATTTCAGTTATAACTTCAGAAATTGTTGGGGAGAGTGAGTGTGCTTATACAAAAATAGCAATATAATTGCACCTTTGCTCATACAAAAATAATTTGATATCCAAGTGGCTAAAATGTAAGACCACAGGCTATGTATTGTAGTATGATAGTATAATTTTGATATCTTTTGTAACAACGTTGTAGCAATGATATTACAACACTGCTAAAATAAATATAAATATTTTAGTATGAATAAACCACTCTTTGTCACACACATGAAAATCCCTCAAGTCATAACCTTTTCCATGGTACCTGCAACAGACCTAAAGTATCTGGTAAACTCATTAATTCAAGTTACTGAAGTGAAGACTTTTTATTACAAAGTAATAAATGAAAATATTGTTTGAACCAAAAGAGTGCATAATGCTGATATACCCAGTTTCTGATACACCATCTCATTTAATGAAAGTCCTTAAGAAGGAATGATTGTCATGACATACTTACTTGCCTAAAATACACTGTATAAATCATGATCTAGGAGGCATCTTCCAAACAGACACCTTTGAGATAGCGTGGTATAGAGATAGTGAAGCCAAATCATTGACATACATGGTGATGTGTTTGGGTGAAGTCTATAGATGCTCTTCAGTATTTAGTACTGTATCAGGCTTTTCATTTTCTGTTATTTCTACTTTCATGCTTAGGAATTATGTTTTTTAATTTTGTTTTCTGTTGCTGGATGTGCGTCTCGGGTTTTTTCCATTTGCAAAGAAATTCTGCTGAAAGAATCTCTACAATCTTTAGCTAGGACTAATGAGTCTGCAGGATAAGCATCGACATGCTCACCAACACCCACATGAGACCTTCAGACTTTTCTTACTCAGACTGATCTTCGATGCTGCTGAGCTTATCTTGCAACTCTGACAGTTTACTTCAGGATTTCAAACCTTTATAAGTACTTTTGCTTCTTGGATTTTTGGACAGCTATTCCTATCTCAACAGTCTAACCTCTGTGGCTTCTGTCCCAGGTTGGGGACTATAGGGTTAAAAAAAGTCCTCTAGGGACTAGAAGATTGTTATTCAATCCCCTAATTTTTCTACCTCTTCATAAACTCACAGCCAGGCCAACCTGTTCTCCTTTCCTTCCCCTCCAACCTTGTGTTGGGCAGGAGCTGCTTTATCAAGACAAACATGTAAGGATAGGCCTGGTTTGGGACCTCCAGAGGCTGTGTTTAGGCCTCTGGGATAGCAGAGACATAGGGGGGAGAGGATTGGAGCACTGGGGATTTAGTTTTGGGTTGGGGGAAAATTCAGGGAGTTTGCTTATGAATTCTGTATCTGCTTTGTAATTTCTATCTGTAACTCTCTCTCCAAATATAATTCTTTTTTCTCCCCAGTTCATTTGAGAGCTTCACTCTGACAGCTCTTTAAACCCACGACAGCTTCTTTCCGTGGATTTTCTGAAAAGTCATTCCACATAATTAATCAATTTCCTCTGAGCCAGTGTTATGTAGCTGGGTTGTGTAAGGGAGTGGCACCTTGTGGAGGAGAGTTATACTTATGAAGGAACATTAGTTTGGAAGGAGTAGAAGTAAGAATGTTGGTATAAACAAGAAGCAGAGTAATTCTTTATAATAAATTTAATAATGTCATTATGTGAGCTCCACCTGATCCTCAACTATAATTGAGTTCAGAACAAACATCACTGAGTCTCTTTGGATTCTTTATTTAACGCAACGGCATGGGCACAGGTGTCATATAAAGAACTTCATGTACTTACTTCTGTCAAAGTACCATTTAGCTACCACAGAGGAGAATAACAGAGAAACTCTTTCTTCTGTGCTCTTTAAGATTTTATAAAGAGGAACAGAAAAATATTTCCATGGGGAAAAAACACCAGATTCATCTCTTGTTGTATTTTAGTCATCTTTGGACTTGAAGAGGCTTAGAATTTAAGGCTTATGCTGAGCTAAGATAAACAACTGGGGATTTTTGTTTGGTTGGTTGGTTTGTTTGGGTTTTTTTCTACTGGGATTTGCTTTACTATCAATTGAGTCTTTTATAAAAATATGTCTTGTCTTGTCTTTTGCACTTTGCTTTTTTTATAGTCTTGACCAGTGTACATTTAAGTTGTTCACTTGTCACAGTCACAAGCTACCTTTATGAACCACCTCTTGATGCCAGTGATGATCACTGATTTTGTAGGCAACAAGAAATTGGCTGCTTTTTCAAGGTAGACTTTTCATAATCAAGTTATTCTCTGAAAATGGAGGTCATACTGAATAATTTACAGAATACATTCCAAAGTATATAGATTACATAGACAGCATGTTATGTTTTCTTTGTTCATGATTAAATAGAAAAATATTTTAATTTTAGAGAAATGAGGGCCTACAGGAAGGCTGGGGAGGGATTGTTTACAAGGTCTTGTAATGACAGGACAAGTGGTAATAGGTTTAAACTGGCAGAGGGGAGATTTAGACTGGATGTTAGGAGGAAGTTCTTTACGGTGAGGGTGGTGAGGCACCAGCACAGGTTGCTCAGGGAGGTCGTGGATGCTTCCTCCCTGGAGGTGTTCAAGGCCAGGTTGGACAAAGCTTTGAACAACCTGTACTAGTGGGAGGTGTCCCTGCCTATGGCAGAGGGTTGGAAATGGGTGATCTTTTGAGGTCACTTCCAACCTAAACCATTCCACGATTCTATAAATACTCTCTTTAGAATAGCAAATTAGTCTCTCCTACTTTATATACAGTATCCATTCAGGAGTAAGCCTACTTGTATAGATGTTTTTTGTAAAGGATTTACTATATGATTAGAATTACATAACTCTTATTTAAAGAGTAACAAAGTCATGCCAAATGTCATACTGAAGTTCTGTTGAAAATAATCTGGGGTTTAAATAGGGCAGAGATGAGTGAGGAGAGTTGATTATTTACACTGCATTACGATGAAAAGCTATAAAAAGTTCATTTATAATATTGCTGTTTATATTCCAATAAAATCTAAAAGCTTCACATTAAGCTCATCCCCCTAATGCTAGACCTTGTACAATCTGAGAATAATAATCACTGCTTGCTAAAGAAACACTCAGCCCAAATAGATTAGAAAGTGTGGGAGGGAGAAGATTATTTAAATGTCTTATCTCATAATTATCTCTAGGATGATTGCTAAAGTGTATTTCAGGTATGAGAAAAGTTAGTTTGGTAAAGATAAAAGATCACATTAACATTATTAATTTCTCACATCTTATGTGAGTGTACCCACAGACTGCTCTTTTACAACTCTCCTGTTTTGTCAGTAATTTACAAACCGTGGTCCAAAGTCTGGTCTGTGGTTTTAAATTTATGTTCATGAATCAGTCAGGCTAGAAAGGAGGTATTAAAGTGTATCTTAACATATTATCTGTCTTCAAAGTCTGACATAGCTGTCATTAGCTCTGTTGATAGTCTCCCACTGTAAAATGGGTGTCTGTAGATACAGTAACAGAATCGGTAGTGTAAATTTCTGTACTGTTAGTATTGTGTCTCAGTTTTTCAGGGAACACATAAAAGAATGACTTAGTGGTTTAGCTTTCATCCTTATTCTGCCCTGTCTATTTAGTAAAGGTACTCATAAGGAAAATATTTACTTATGCTTTTTCATGATCTTTAGGAACTTAAACTGAGATCATCTCCTTTCATCTAAACTTCAGACTAATTCTTAGAAAATATTTTCCTTATGAGTTAGAATTGATCACTTCTATTCCTGCCACTGAAGGTTAGTACTGAATAATGCTTTGTACTAAATTAGATTTCTTCTGTTCACATCTTGTTTGACCTTAAATGTGCTGTGTGCAAAGGAATACCAAATCCCAGAAAATTCAGTTTTTCAGTATGTATCATCTTACCTACTATGGATGTTTTAAAACATGTAAAAGGGGGGAAAAAACCACACGCACACACACAATCAGGAAGTAAAAAATGAAAATTTGTTTCCTTTCAAGTAACAGTTCATAGGTACTTATTCAGGGGCTATAGAGAGAGTATTTTTTTTATTCTGCTCTGACACTGGTGCGAGGATATCACAAAAATTGTCATAGTCAGAGTCATACATACTAGGAATTTTGTGCTTATTCCACAACAAAGCTGGAATCTCCACCTCAAAAAAATAGAACACTGTTGTTCTTTCTTTTTTTATAGGACCAATGTTTAGAAAAGTTTTCACAACTTAATTTGCAGAAGTTGCTGACTTACACAGAAATACCCATCTAGATACTTTATTTTAAATATTGGCGTAAACCCATGGATTTGAGTGAAACTATTCACATAAAACTGTGTTCAGCACTTTGATGAATAAGGAACATAGTACTATTTTTATTTCTACTCTGCCCTAAAGCTGATCTTAAATTTAGAAAACAGGGAATATAACAGTGTGTGAAAATAAAAAAAAAAAAAAAATGCTTTCCCATAGTGATTATAGAAGCAGGAAGAAAATATAAGAAAATGGCTTATTGCTGTTCTGTTCCCTCAAACCTCTTACATTTTAATTTATTGGCTGAATGAAAACCTATGTCTGAGTGAAGTAACATTAAGAAATCTGAAGTTAAAATGCTTTACTTGAAGGTATTAAAAAGTTTGTATGTATCTTTTTCAAATATTGTTGTTTAACTCATAAAAATTAGTATGTTCCATGTTATTAGTTAATTGCTTCAGACTTGAATGCTCTCAAAGCTTCCTAATATACCCTTGGACTGTGTGAAAACAAACCAACCAGAACAAAACAAAACCACCCAAAACCCAAATAAACAAAAAAAACCCAAACAAAAAAAAACCCAAAACACAAAACCAACAACCAATACAACAAACAAAACAAGAAAACCCAACCAACCAACCAAAATCCAAAAAAATGCCCAAATAAAGAAACAAAAAAATCCAACCAAAATGCATAAATGTTTGTGAGCCTGAACACGATCTTAAGTTAGTCTGTGATTGCTACATTATGATCTGCACAATGTTTTGTAGAATTCTGTAATTTTGAATCAGATTTTGATATGGACACTTCTTGTTTGGATACTGTTTTAAAGATAGATGAGTAAATTTCATCTTCTTTGTTCTCATCATAGTTTCCAGCATGTTAGTTCTTTCACCTGGAATTTATATTTAAAATAACTGTTGCTTCTTTGGATATCCTAAAAGATCTATGGATTTAGAAATGAATCACAAAATAAGTATGTATATGCACATCTAGATGCATGAAATTCCACTTGCCTGTTTTTCATGACTGGATTATATGATATTAACCAGTTGTATTGCTTATGTACCACCATAAAATCACTGAAATGTTCGATGCACAAAATACAGTCTTAAAAAGAAAAATGCTTTCAACTCTATCTGAGTGTAGAGGTGTAGACCCACCAGTACCTGGCAATGAAATGAAATTATGCACACATCTGTATACACAACATTTATTTGAACCCATTTCTAGATGAGACCAAAAGGATAATTCTTATCATCCTGGTCTTCAACAGAGCGTTTAATGTAGTGCTGTCTTACTAAATACACTAACTACTGACTGTGACCTGGATAAAATTTGCAGCAAAAGAAAGGTTGAGAAAACACTCCAGAGTTTTATCTGACACTGGAGACAAGTTAACAAGCAAAGTTTCTGAAGACTTGGATGGTTGATCAGTATTTTCACAGAGGATGACAAAAAAGAGGTAGAAACAAGCTAGCAGTGTTTTGTAATAGCCCAAGTTTGAGATTCTTCCTTGGTAAGGTGCAGGATTAAAATGTCATATGGAAAGAACAGAATGATCTGAAGAGTTGGATTAATGTATGTGAGAACACAGTTGGTAGTATAGACTGCACTCTCATGCGCCTGGGGACCGAAAGGAAGAATTTCTGCAGTCGAATAGATTTTTCAACAGATACTAAACACCAAAAGATGAGAAAGATGTGTATGTTAAGGATAGTCAAGCCATCACGTTGTTAACAATGAAAAAATCAACGGCAGACAAAGTACTCCTTGTAAAAGTGTGTGCATAGACAAATAATTAGTGTGCTTTAGAACACTTTGTTGGGAATATATTTTGATCTGAACCAGTTTTCCAGCAAAGGATGTGGAAATACAAAAATCCACTTATACCTGAGGTATAGTTTGGGATTGGGATTGAGAAGGTGCCTTCTAGTACTTCATTCTTTCCCCCTCTTATTCAGTGGTAAGTCCATGTTGCAAATATTTCTTAGCTGCACTTAGAGGACTGCTATCAGTGTCTAACATCTTAATCCACAGTTGTCAGTCAAATGCTAACTAAAAGTCTGTGTCAGTGTGTCAAGAATATTCTGATAAAGGTTCAAATAAGTACAAGTTACAGCTTGGTTACAAGTCACAGAAACATTGGGAGACAGATTTACGTTTACAGCAAAGGATCCTTGTGGATATTTGCTACAAGTAAATTTCAAATGAACTGTAAATTCAGTGCTGGGAGCAGCATAGAGTACAGTGCGTGCATAGGCACAGCTCTTGGGCAGAAACAAAGATCAGAACAAAAGACACTGATGTTCACAGGAAGGAAAGAAGGTTTATGAGCTAAAATACAGCAGTGTAGGCATGCTGCTTACAGACTGAAGCAGCGTGATGGCATGCTGCACTCAGGGACCAGTGAAGACTGCATGAGCTCTGCCACGCTCGAGTAGTATGATCATTTTCATGAAAAGTACAAAGAAGGAGTACTGCTCTATGGTGCCACCTTCTTGTTGCACTTTCAAACCCAACAGTGCCATCTGTTCTCACACAGGAGAACTTTCTTAGAAATACCCATTCTACTGTTTGCTGGACAATAATTAGGATGACGATGTCTTGAAAACACTGTCTAACCACTAATTTTAAGAGTGCATTTTTTTTTCTCACACTGTAGTCTTTTTTACACTTTCCCATGCCTTGTCATATTAAAATAATAATAATAATAATAATACAACTAATTCAGGTCAGGTATTCTTGCTCTGTATTGGTCTAGTGCTTCCCAAAATAGAGTTTAGCTCCAGGACTTTATAATTAAAGTACGTGCTGCTGGGTAATGAGCAATCATAAACGTGCAGGTTATACAATGTCTGTTGGAGGTTCTTCTCTGTTTACTCTTCAATTTAATACTTCTGTTATCTTTGCTACAGAATATTGCAAACTGTAGAATGCAAATTGAACATTCTGCCGTAAACTCCTTAGCAGTTGGCTGGAAAAAGACTAATCCTTAAAACAATTATGTTAGATAGGGGACAACAGTGTTCACTTTTACAGATGTGGTATTTTGTCCCTTTTTTCTATTTGTCTTACTTCTTAACTTTGGTTTTTGTTGTTGTGGGTTGGTTGGTTTGGTTTTTTTTTTTTTTTTCCCAGTTGGAATAAAAGTAGATATTTTGTATCTGTTTTTCTATTTCTACAACTTCAGTATTTTTTTCTATTTTTTTTTTAAAATTTTCTAAAATCGGTCTTGTTTTACTAATTTAAGTCACAGGTAGAAGGAAAAAACCCTCATATTTAAAAAGTTGTAGTGTACATTCAATGCTGTAAATCTTTGAATCTCAGTAGTTTCCAATAATCTTGAAGTCTTCTATATGTTTTTGTCAAATATTTAGTTTCTTTATTTCAAAGCATTGGTATTCGTTCTTACCCTTGCAAATGTCAAGCAGAACTTATTTCATGTGCTTGTTGACAGAGTGTGCAACAGCTTATTTTTCACTTACTCCTTTAGAAGTGAACTCAGAATAAAACTGGATCCTTTGCAAGGAACTGCCCTTGGGGAATGAAAAGGAATGTGCATCACTTAAGCCTCATCTAAGATTTAAAATAAATTATTTAAATAGATCTTTAGATGGGTCATAATTACTATACAAACTTTCTACACATAAGTGAATGTGATTTACCTACATATTTTTACTCGGAATGTAAATTACTTGCCAATTTATTACCAGTTATGTGGAGTCTATTTTTAGAATTAAATCATGTGTACTTCTCCTCTCACCGTATGGAGGACCCATGCTAGGATCTCTGTGCTGCTCCTGCAGGATGAGTAGTTGATATTGTCTACCTGGACTTTTCCAAGACTTTTGACACAGTCCTGGACAGGACCTGGACACGCTGAATGAGTGGGCTAGCATGAACCTTATGAAGTTCAATGGGGACATGTCTGTGATCTTGAACCTGGGAAAATATAACCCATTAGTGCAGCTCAGACTGGGATCCAGCTGGCTGGAGAGCAGACCTGTGGACAGGCTGCTGGACCTTCTCATTTAAACTATGCTATTAACCACAAAGGTTAGACCAGATGGTCCTTGATGTCCCTTCTGACCCGGCATTTTGTGATTCCAAAGACAAAGTTCTTTGAAGTGGCCTCTGAGATAAGTTGCCCATGAAACAAGATTTAGAGTAACTGAAGTAATTTTATACATAAACTGGGTTTTTTGAGAAAGCTTGAGAAAGGGTGTTTTGATTATTGAAAGGCATGTTAAGTATTAATTGTCTCTAACAGAAACTTCCTTACGAATCACGTCAAAATGATTCAGTAGGCAGAACCTTGTATCAAATCTAAGCAGATGAAGCCCTTGGCTATGTGATGGGCAATTCCTGCCTTCATCCCAGGCTTTTATTTTATACTCAAGGAATAAGCTATTCCCATTCAAAATTTCTAAACATAACAGCTTCCTAATTATTTTGTCTTTTAGTCGATCTAATGAAATTTTCAAAATATTTCACCTTTTCTTCTTCACTGTCATCTTTCTTGGTTTTGGACATCCTGAGCCAAACCTTCCTTCTCATTTCTGGGAACAACATCCTGACAGATTTCTTCCTACAGAGACAGAATCCATCACTCTATTTCTGGACTTCTACTCTGGGTCACTCTACAGTGATCTAATTAGTCTGTTAACTTTTCTCAGGTGGTTTAGATAACTTGAGTTCTTTTAGGAACTAACTAGGAAAACATTCTCCACTTCCTGATGTGATTCTGAGCATCTGAGTTCATATCCATGTTCTCTAATGATGTTCTCTCAAATCATGTTCTCTAATACTCCGTTCTTGTTCTGCTATGTGTCTTGGGAGGCTTTTTGTCTTTCTTGGGTTGATATGCTGTTGTCTGCATCTGATAATTCAGGCACAAAGAACAGTGTAGAAGTGCCATAAACTGTCCTTAAATAACCTTTACCTCATCGTGCTTCCCCTGAAACATGTCATTTGCAAGGACATTGCTTTGTCAAGCTTAATCTCAATGCTGATTTCATTAAAATAAAGAACCAGTTAATAAGCTATCATTAACAACGTGTCTGTATTTCTTTACTTTAGGAAAACATTCCAAGTTTTTTTCAGTAATGATTATATAGGAAATAAATATTCTCTGGAAAAAAAAATAAGAGCCATATCTTTAAATCATTTTGATGTACGAAAAGAAATTACACTCCCGTTTGACTACAAGGCTTCAGCTGTAAGTTTTTCTGTATTGACTAATCTCAGCACTGCAGATAACTGTTTTCATTGATACAGAAGGTGAATATCCAACCCAGTGCAATAACTCAGTGTCACTGCACTTGTATAAAGCAATTCCACCCCCCCTGCCTCCTGCCTGTCTTAATGAAAATGTACCTGAAAAATGAAGTCTTTTCAGTCCCTTATATATCTGACAGAGAAAAAAGGATAAAGAATTGGCTACAGAGAGCAAATTATTTTACCATTTTACCATTTACCACGAGTAAGACTATGACAGAAAAATCACTCAGAAGGGTTTCTTTGATCTGTTAATATGCAGTCTAAGCTTATTTAACAAATAACCCTGTCTGATTCCGGATTGGTCACTAAATTGTAGATAAACATATTCAGAAATTACTTCCAAGGCTTCAGAGTTTATGAAATGCACCACCAAATAGAGGTAGCAGGCCATAATTTCCTGGGTGTGGAGAGAGGAGATGAGAACTCTTAAACTGCCTTACCACAAGAAAAGCTTCTGTTTCTTTTTGTCCAGTGGTTAGGATGTTATATCACAAGATCACAATCTTCCTTTTTAAAACTGTTTGACCAACTTACATTCTTCACAAGTGAGGATGTCTTGGATAGTATCAACATTTTAATGTATGTTATACTACAAATGAAATTTTTACTGTTGTCCTGTCTTCACACTGATTCCTTTGCTTCATTTCCATAGACCTCCAGAATTCCTTAATCTCCCATATTATTTCAGTGATGCTATGCAGTTTCTTTTTTTTTCCACATTCAGCTGGGAAATCACTTTTTTTTTTTTTCCCCCCAGTGGTTTCAGAAACTATATGAAATGACACATCAGCTTCAGAAATTTATCAGAAAGGAAACCCTATGTCTTGTCTAATTCTTCTATCCTGCTGTGAACCAAACAGAAATTATTACATGTAAAAGATTGTTTTCATTTGGGCAGCTGCCTAAATATGACTGGCTAAAGGAAGTTTATTTAATTTTACTGCAATGTACTGTTCACTATGTGCCCCAAACTGTTTCTTGACATTTGCCTCGAGGAGCAAAACTCCAAATATCTGAAAGCTACTGATAACCTCTAGCCAAAAAAATAAATCCATGTTTATGAATGTTCTCTGCAGATGAATTGCTGAAGGGAGAGCACAGCAATTCCAGTTGCTGTCTGCTATAAATGAATAAAGTTAAGGAGTGAACTATTCCCAGTCTGGTAGGATATCATGGAAACATCTTCATTAACTAATACTTTGCCCCAAGAGAATCACTGAAACTGTATTTGGATTCTAGCATAATCAAAATGAATTCTGGTAGTACCCAACTAGGCATGTACACAGAAATATTTATTTTTCAGTACTTCAAAAATATAATACAATAAAAGTGTATGCCAAGGCATATCCAAAGGAACTACATTCAACTCTGAGATAATAAATGACATTCAGTGCTACATTTCATGTCAAGTGAACCTTGACCTAAGACATATCACAACTGATGAATTAAAAATAACAGATTGGAGAACTGGGTAGAAGAGTTTAGAATTGTGAATTTTAAGTTTATTGGTCTCCCAGAGTGAGATTGTTTTAATAACTGTTGATTTAGATTGCTAAATTAACATGTATTATTTTTACTCAGTTTTCTACTGGTACACAGACTTTGATTTTCTAACTTTTTCTCTCCTTTGATGAGGTCCTGATGTATGACAATGTTCTCTTGATTAGCTGTCTGAATGTACTTAAACAACAGACAGCACTTCATAGGAATGAAGACACATTGTATGCATATTATAAAAGGTGTTCTTAAAGAGGAGGGAGACTTATTTTTGGGAACTGTGAAAGGTTTTGTTTCTCTTTAATGAGGTCAGATCACTGGAAAAACAAAGTGCATACCATTCCAGTTTGTCTGTGTGGCAAGGCTGTACCTTCCACTCTTTAAGTTGTGAATAATGCACATGTTTGGAATATGCTGTAACTTAACATTATGTCCTGAAGATTAGAGAAGCCATTCAGTGGGCATTTTTGTCATTGCAGTCACCTCAGAAGATCCAAAATGCAATCAGGGCGGCTTGGCTTTCATTTGCTTTGATCCTTTGCTTTTCCTTCCTTGTCACTGTTCATAAGTCTCCAGGAAAAGTTCCACATCTGCCTGCTGGCTCTGAAACAACCTTAATAAGAACTCAGGGAATTCTTCACCCCTAACACAGTGAACTACTGCAGCCAAGCTCAGTGCTACTGTCTGAGCCGTAGCTGTTCACATTGCTCTCTGTCTGACACTCCCAGAGACACAGAATAGCTGTCAAAATACGGGGATAGGGCAGGCTGCTTTACATTTGACCAACAGGTGCTTTTCAAGGTTTTGAAATGTGCTTTCATTTTGGGATATGAAGACCTTCTTTTTAATACGCTGCAAATTGTGTGTGCAAATGCTACTTTTGGTTTGAGTCAAGTCTTTCTCATTTCTGAAATACCAAATTCCCTTGCTTTATACCTTTGCATATGTTTTGTCAAAGTCAGTGCATTAATATTTTACCATGAAAACCAAAAATCATGCTTTGTGGTTCTCCTGTACGTATTATGATGAAGACACGAGATTGTAGCTCCTTTTCTCTTAACTCAGTGCCTGAATTCTTCTTTTGGTCATGGAATCGATCTTAATCATCAGCACCTATATCCATGAGATTTTTTTTTTTATTATTATTATTGTTAATACAAAATAATCTTTAGCTCACTCTGAGAGTATTTACAGGTCTCATTTTTATTCTCCATTATGAATGTTTTCACACAGAGGCTAATATTATGACACTGCTTACAAGTAACATCAGAAAAATATTTTTGTGGTTTGGATTTCTTATGTTTCGGATACACATTCAATTTTTCCGTATTTAACACATGACATGAAAACAGATATTAAAAAAGATTCCAGAAAACAAAAGTTCTTATCAGGTATATCTTAATAGAAGAGACAATGGATTTTCTACATGTCCAACTGCATTCTTCTCTGTTATATTGGTACCTCAAACTTTAATCTGTCTTGTTTTTCTGAATCTTGCAAAGAAACTATATCACATGAAACTACCACTATGAAAATTACCTGAGGCCATTTTGATTTTCTACTTAAGCTTTATTTTGTAATTTATTTCTATTAACAATCATTAAGCAATTTAATAATTATAAGCCTCATTAGCATTTTAATGAGACTAGTGGCCATTACTAAATGTAATTAAATTAGTTTTATTGTATGATATTTTGAAGCTGTGATTAAATTAAGTTTTACTGTGCTTCGAAGAATCAACCTATACAGATTACTATTCAGTAACCATCTCATCTTGTTAACTTACAAGTCTGTAAAATTGAAGTACCCAGGGAAAAAAAAAAAGGCAAAATATTCCCTACTGAGGTTAATCATAAAAATAGAAAAATCAAATACTCCTGCTGCCACTAGATCCAAAGTTACCAATATATTCTTAGTGATAACAGTAGTCTGTCAAATAGCATTCATTGTGAATAGCTTTGTGTAATCTATTTTTAATTTTTCGAAACAGCGTCAAGATGCTGTGGTGAATGGTTCTTTATATATCAGGGAGAGAATCCTGTAGTGCTTGCTCAGGCAAAACTCCCATTGAGTTCAAATGGAATTTCACCACAGTGAGAACAGCAGGGTGTGTAAAAACTAAGTATTATTGGTGCCTGTTGGTTTTATTATTATAGTTTTAGAGAGATAAATTGAGTAGTGAGGAAAGACAGTGAGAAGGGGAAGAATGGTACTACAATCAGGAGGAGTTAAATTCCTATGATCTGTCAGTTAAATTCCTATGAAAAGACGCAAAACCAGAAGATTAAGCATCTCTGTCCGTGACCAACCTCTGTGAAAGTTTCAGCAGAGTGCACCATACTAGAGTAAGTTAAACACTGGATAGTGGGTTGTCCTCACCCATTCCAGATGTCCTTTTCAACCCCCACCATTCTGTGATGCCATGTTCATTGGCTATACAGGAGCAAAAGCCAGTATCCCTGCTAATTTTGTGATTTCTGTTATGATTACATTTCTTCTGCCACAAGTGATTGTTTCATCATGTATTTATTTTTTAATTGCAGTTTTAAGTTAATAATTTGTTTCAAATAACACTGGCGATACAGTTCTAAAGGTTCCAAGTCTTTATAATTGGCAAGGGCTAAGTATACTCAGTAGGTAACATTTCTAGGGCATTTCCTTATTATTCAATAATGAGCGTAGTGTTTATGTTCTATGTGATTTTGCAATTGCTAAGCTGAGATCTTAGAAAGTTACTGGCTTAAGGTAGCTCACATGCATATATGTGAGCTGCACTTAGGATAGTACAGACCAGGGAATCAATCCTAATAAAGTTATTGGATCAAATATTTCAAGTTGCAAAAAACTGCAACACCAAATTGACCAAAGCAAAACGGTATAATAATTTGTAATACCAGGAGATCATTGCTTCAGATTTGTTCATCTAAATCATGGAATCATAGAATCAGTCAGGTTGGAAGAGACCTCCAAGATCATCCAGTCCAACCTATCACCCACCCCTGTCCAATCAACTAGACCATGGCCCTAAATTAGGTGTAATACATATATTTTAGACATTTTTGTACTTAAAAGAAGGAATACGTAGCATATGTAAAACTGTTTGTGTTATGATAGTTAACAGAGTGCACGCTACACAGGACTTCTGCCCATAAGATAATAATCACAGATCAACACTGTTACATTTGAAGTTGGGAGAGAGTCCCCAGTTTAGATTAGATACATGGGTCCTGGTTATCCAAAAATACTCAACCTGTGAATAATCTTGTGCATTTAGGGTGTTTCATCCCAGCCTGAAAGAAACAATTCTGTGATATTCACTTGTAAGCCAAAATCCTAATTGTTTTCCTGTTTCTTTTCTCTTAATATCCCCTCAATCTAGTTAGGGCATTTACCTGCAGAAGTGCTTTTGCATTCAGCGCACATATTGAGGATAAAACGCAGCACTCTATTTTTAGCTGCATTGTAACTTTTCATGGACTGCAATTCATCAAAATTAGGGGTATTGCATAAAGTCTTTTTATGGTCACTAGACTGTTCCAGCAGTACTTTTATAATATACTAAAGTTCATAGTACATAAAACCATTGAGAGTGTCCTCCGTGCCTGTGAGAAGAATGTGAGAGAAGCCAAGAATTTACATTGAGAGAAAAAAGCTGGTTATTTTCTTACTCATTTCTGACACTGTAAGCGTGTTCCCAGAAAGGTATTTCTAGATCTTTCAATGGTTTCTAGTGGTATAAGGAACCATCTTCCCCTTCGCTCAGAAGGTATCTCTGCAAACCATCCGTCAGTGCCGAGTGCAGAGGGAATTCCTCCCATTACAAGGCCCAAGCATTCCCTCATTTTTTCCCCTTCTCTTTCTGCTAGTTACAGATAGAACAGTTTAGGTATTCTGTGCCAGTGGTGTTTGTTTATTGTGTTCAGATACCTGAAGAGATAACCGTCACACCTCCTGCTTGCCATTGTTTGCTCTTAGTGTGTTTTAACTGATACTGCTGGTATTACAGACTGAAGTTTTGAAATGCCCTCAAGAGCATAAGAAGATAGTTGTGTTTTCTGATGAATTGCTTTACAGAGAATGTAATTACGCATTTTACAGGATAGCAATTTGTATACCACATAAAGCACATGTTTACTTGTGGGAATTGTGTGGTTTTGCTGTAATTATTAGAACCTATTGATTGTCTTCCATTATGTTAATGTTTCCAAATTAAGCAATATGAAGCAATTTTCTGCCATGCTATATCTCAGAAACCTTAGGGATATTATCTGCAACTTTTACTGCAAGTCTGGAGGCCTTTGTGAATAGAACTTATAATTCACTTCATTGTAAGTTTTTCTTCTGATTGTAATCAATGAACCTTATACCATGGAATATAAATGAGGTGACAAAGGAGGAAATAGCCCTTCTGAGGTAGAAAAAGGCATGATGAGCATTCAAGTGACTTCTTAAAAATACTTTTGCCCTTTCTATTGAGGACTGGCTACTTTCAGATAATCATGAGCTGTTTGCAACTATGACCAATTTGGAAAAGAAGAATAATTTTAATGATGAGTCATTATCATAATTGCTTCAGCATTTCCTGCACTAGTTAAGATAGCTTATTTCTGGTACTGTATTGGCTTTTGAAATGCTGTATCATCTGTTCAATTTGTGGAAAACTACCAAAGGAGAATAACTGAACGTTAGAGATGGAAGCACCAAAAGACTTGTTACAATTATTTCAAAAAATTGGCTGCAGTCAAGTTGTCCTGACTTTACTTCTAATATTAGTTAAAAACACAGACATATTCTCTCTTCATTTTTGATTCTACAACTTTCTTTTAGGACAATTCCTGCCACTCAGCATTCCTGGTTTATGGCTTTGTATTTTGTTCTCATACTTTGTGTTATTTAATCCATTCTCAATATCCAGTTGATTCTTGCTTCACTTTTACTTAATTTTCTAATTTACACTTCTATTTGTTTCTTCTGCTCTTTTTTTTCCTAAATGTGTTCTCTTACTTACCATCTTTGCTGTCTTACTTTTCCGCCTCTCATTCTCTTTGGTTATTTTTTTTTCCCTTCCATTTTTGCGTGCATTTTCTGTTGTCTTCCATATGCTACCTCATATTGAGAAAGATAAAGCACAGCCTGTGAAGTCACAGACATAATTCTAAGAGAAAGTAGCTTTTCATTTCTGTGTGTCACAAAAACCTTGGAATTATAAAGATTCAGAGGTGGAAGTATGTGTTATGTATATGTTTCTAAATGAACACATAAACACATACACCTTTGTATATTGCTATTGAGAAATTCAACTTCCTTCAAGTAGTCAGAGATCAGAAGTAAATGAAATGGTAAATTTATGGGCATAATACAAGTCTGTAATTTCTCACCAATTATTCTTAAATAAGATAATAAAAATATTATTTGCGTTCTGAGTCCTTCCTAGCAAGAACTTTAAATCCAAGAATTTGCTGATAAATCAGTAAAGGTGATTTTTAAGAATCATATTATGCTTATGATAATGTTAGAAGAGACATTAAAGATTGTCTAGTTTCCACCCTCCTACCATAGGCAGGGACATCTTTCACTAAATGAGGTTGCTCAAGTCCCATCCAAACTGACCTTGAAGATTACCAGGGAAGGAGCTCCCACAGTCTCTATGGGCAACCTGTTCCAGTGCCTCACTACACTCACAGTAAATAATTCTGGGGTTCTTTGTTTGTTTTCCCCAAGTGATCACTGGCACAGAGCAAGTTTGTACTCAGAATCCGGAGAAGAATATCTCTATGCTTTGTTTAGAAAATGTAGTACAATAGAAGTGTATGAGTTAGTTAAATATCAATTTCTTATTTGAGTTGTTTCATGATGGTAATAGTGCTGTTTGGTTTTTTTTTTTCTTTCTGTTTTTTTTTATTTTACTAATAGATTTATTATGTCATCCTTTCAAGTGACTGATCTATTTGAACTGAAATGCTCTGTCCCAATCCAACCCTAAGTGAGCTAGCTTTGACAGAAAGTTAGCAGTACATAGAAAAGAAAAGGCTGCATAATCATAGAAATAAACAGGAATATTTTCACTGCATCTGTGGGTGTTAATTTGAATGCCTAGGACAGGAGGTTTGTCTCCCTTAGTATCTGAGGTAAAAAGTTTGGCACTTCTGGAAAGATTAAATCAAGCCAACAAAAACAACTAGTGTAAAGAAACAGGGTGATGTATTCCTAAGTTCTTGGGTTTGTGGCCCATCAGAGTTTACCTGGTTACAGAAAACATTCCCTACCTGAAAAATATTTTCACACTAAAGAGGATATGCATAGGAACAATACCAGGGAAAAAAGGATATGCATAGGAACAATACTTTATCAAGTCAAAGAAGCATATACAAATCTACACAACAGAGAGAATGCCTATAGTGTGACTTACCCATTCTGGGATAGGTTTAATGGCATCTGTTGCAAGAAAAGCATTGAGCCCATCACAGTATTCACTCTTATGTTACAGAAATAACACTAAAGTAGACTGAGGTGCCTTTACGCCCTTCAGGCATACTGAACTGAAGAAGTGAACTATTATATCTCAGGGCCATAGGGCACCATGGGGTGCACACAGGGCTGCCACCACTGCTGCAGCTTGGTCAAGTACAACATGGGGTGGGTATATCAGGTTGCTTTAGAGAACTAGCCTTTAGCAATACAGACATGGGCTAACCTGTATCACTGCCAGGGCAAAGGCATTGATCATTGTAGACACAAACTGTATTTACCAGGTCTCTGAGTCCTAAGCAAAACGTTGAATCCTCCTATCAACTGAAGAATTTTCTCAAGAAGCATTAGGAGACAGCTGGAGTGTACTACTCTGTAGGGAGGAAATTGAAGATGTTAACTGAGTTTCACTGGGTTTAGATAAGCACTTCTGGACAAGTTTCACTTATACTAAATCAAAATTAATTTTCTGTTTTCTCTGTTAAGTCATTTCAGCAGACTCATTGTATTTTACATTGCTTTATCATGCACAGAGGAGTAAAACACCATGCAAGACGACCAGTGTTGGTTTGTTGTCAAAAGGGCACTGAATAGCAATGATCCTAAGCTACTCTGATTGGGAGGCAGTCTAAAGTGAGAAAGCAAACTTGATAGGACACTACACTTATTACCAAGCAGATGGACTCATTCTGACTGGGTTTTTTGTTGTGGGTTTTTTTTTTTTCTTTCCAAAGGAGCCTTTCCGTACAATTTAGGCAATGAGTAACATTTTAAGCATAGTAGTAATTTTTTTAACAAATGCAGTGGTATGGTATAGCAGGCATTTATCCCCCATTTTAACACTCAGAATGTTAGGAGTACAATTGTGCTTTTCCACTGTCATGGAATCATATGATGGTTTCAGATGAAAGAGACCTTTTAAAGATCATCTTCCATGAGATTAGGTTGCTCAAAGCTCCTGATCATACACCTGTGTTCTCAGTACCTATTCTAAGCACATTCTTTCACATTTAGAAGGAAATTATTTATGTTGTCTCCTCCTTCACAGATTAATATGGAAGATTTGGAATTTTCTGAAGTTTTTCTGGAAAATACACAATATTTTTTTATACTCCTAAAGGAGAAATTCAGTGAGCACAAATACAGTCCTTCATAATACAGTCCTAATCCTCTACTAGAGGCTTTGAGTAACCTGTACTAGTGGGAGGTGTCCCTGCCTATGGCAGGGGGTTGGAACTAGATGATCCTTGAGGTCCCTTCCAACCTTACCATTCTATGATTCTATGATCCTACTAGTGACCACACTTGTACAGCAGCAATATGTAAGATTTTTTAATCCCTGGTAAAGATTCACAGGTAAAATCTCCTGAAGAAGTGTAACCACATGCTAGGCCTTAAACGTGGCCACTCTCATACCCCTCAGATTTGGAGATGGTATGAAGCTGAGTAGTGTGGTTAAGTCTGAAGGACAGGATGCCATCCGGAGGGGCTTGAACAAGCTGAAAGGGTGAGCTGAGGAGAATCTCGTGAGGTTCAATAAGGCAAAATGTAAGGTCCTGCACCTTGTCAGGGCAATGCTGGGTATCAATACAGGCTGATTGATGATGAAATTGAGAGTAGCCCTGCAGAAAAGGACCTGGGGATGCTGGTGGATGAGAAGAAGGACATGAGCCAACACTGTGCACTTGCAGCCAAGAGAGCTGATCACATCCATAGGCTGCATCAAAAGAAGCATAAACAGTAGATGGAGAGAAGTAATTTTGCTCTCATAAGGCCACATCTGGAGTACTTCATCCAGGTCTGGAGCCCTCAACACAAAAAGGACGTGGACCTGATGGAGCAGGTCCAGAGGAAGGCTTACAATGGTCAGGGAACTGGAGCACCTCTCCTGCAATGAAAGGCTAAGAAAGCTCAGATATTTCAGCCTGGAGAACAGAAAGCTATGGGGAGACCTCTGGGGAGGGGACTATTTATGAAGGCCTGTAGTGACAGGACAAGGGGTAATGGTTTGAAATTAGAGAAGAGTAGATTTAGCTTGGATGTTAGGAATGAGTACTCTATCATGAGGGACAGGTTGCTCAGGGAGGTGGTTGTGGCCCTGTCCATGGAGATAGTCAAGGTCAGACTTGACAGGGCTCTGAGCAGCCTGATCTTTTGGAATGTGCCCCTGTTCACTGCAGGGGGGGTTGGACTAGGTGACCTTTGGAGGTCCCTTCCAACTCTAAGCATTCTGTGATTCTATGTATGGCATCTGGTAAAGATGTTATAACTGACAATGAGTACACACGGTCTGGTTTAGTGCAAAGGTCAAAGAGGATAACTTTAGGTACTAGTAAGTATGGAACACAGTAAGGACTAGTCTCTTAATCTACCTTTTACTAGACTAATCCTCTGCTGCTACATCTTGGTGTAAATTCATTCTTCTGAGGCATAGTATTTCAGCCTACATGATGAGCAAGGGAACAATTTATTTTTAGTTTACAACAATTCTTTCAGGGCCTTGACAGTACTAATGGGCCAGGTGCCTGCTATCCTACTGATGTGGAGGCAGTTAGTTGGTGTTTTCTCTGAGGCCAGGATTAGATATGTAAATTGAATGACTCTCCAGACATGACCTCTGTTTTCAAGATGCTGATGTTCACTAGAAAGGCTCCTTACAAACTTTCAGAGTCTTTGAACATAAAAGGTCTTTTCAACTTAATAATTAAGTCATTTAAAAATAAGGAAGTAGTATGCATTTGATCTAGCTTTTCATATTTCTGAGTATAATAAATAGAGTGCCTTGTACAAAACCCATTAATTCCAAAGGTTATGAGTATGAAGTAAAACAGTGCCATCTGGTTTAGAGGAAGAATTCATGCAAGAGAATGCTTGCCCAGCATTACTCTGATTAACTTACCTCAAATGATAGAGAATATATTAAATATTGTTTAAGTAATTTCTTAAGTAAAATAAATCTTTTCAAAATTAATGAACCGAATTTTTTTTCCAAGTAAAAAACCAAAAATATGAATTAGTTAGTCTCTCCCAAAATATGTGTTTCTTTAGAAATTGTAGCTGGACAAATATGAGGGGGGAAAAAAATAAGAGAAAAAGGAATTTTGTTTAATATAAAAATTATTCTTCTGAGTTTGAAAAATAATACGTTTTTGCAGAAAAGCTTATATAACTTTGTCAGAAGTAGTTTTCATTTGTAGAGTATAGAATAAATTATATTTTGGATAAATGCAAATACAGCATTTAAGAAAACTACCTTTGTATTAGTTAGCTAATTTAATGACATCCAAAGCACTTCCAAAACATGTCTCATAAATTCAAATCATGTTAAATGGGCAAAAAATTGTAAAGTACTTGTCTATATTTCAAGTGTTAGAAATATTTAGCATATTTTTATGTACCAGAAGTAGGTACCGTATTTTGAATTTTCTCATTGAGAATAGCCATTTCATTCATTGTTCACTTGCTTGCCTAAGTGTTTTTACTACTTTTTTGATCTATCTCTAATGCAGAAAATACATGCTGTATTTCAAAAGTCAAATTATTGGTTTTCTGATGTGGAAGAGAAGTTTTTGAGGATGTAAATGGTGAATATTTCCATGTAGTAACAGTAAATGTCCTAGAATTGATTCTCTGGTTTTGTCTGTTAAAAAAACTCTCAACTAGTATTATTTCAATTGTGAACACAACATGATTGCTTAGTAGGTATTAATGGCTATGGTAGGCAACTAAACCATCTTTAAAATTCTTTTCAGTCTTAGGAGTAGCACATCTCTGAAGGCTTATTAACAATAAACATACTAAAATTGAACATTTACTGGAACCAATATTAAGAGAAGCTCACATGAACTGCTCCAGAAAACATACACAGATTTATTTTATTTTATTTTATTTTTTTATTAAATCTTCTTGGAAGAACATCCTAAGTTGAATTTTCTGTTTCTAATGGAATATTATAACGTTACGTAAGCCTAATTTCCTAGGAAATGCGTAGTCTAGTGAAGTAAGTTGAGCTGGACACTAAGAAAGGAATAAGTGTACATTATGTGATAATCAGTTTAAACCTTTGTCTAGTAGTGTGTCAGTGTCAGTGTGCAGATGCAAAAGCTCGAGTCACAAAATAAGGGAAGAACAGAACAGGCAGCAGTTACATGTGTATGCATCATCTATAGCATTGTCTATCTTGAGATGCTTTGAATTATCTTTTCCTCATTTATTTGCAAATATATTTTTCTGTTTCATTTAAATATTTTTGGCATCTATTTTGTGAATGTCCATCCTTGTTATCACCTACAAAGATGAAGAAGATTCTCATGAGTAATCAGAAATACACAAAACATAAAACCATTTGAATTATTTTTTTAATTGTCATTTGCCACTAGAGTTGTTTTCCTCAAGATTAAAATTTGAATAAATTCTGTAGAACTTGTAGAAAGTATTTTTATTTTATTTGGAGGCTCTTGGAAAAGAATATGACTCCACTTTTCATGAATATTTCAGTAAAAGGAAGTTTCATTACATATCTGACATTGTCAAGGAAGCAAACCCTCAATTTTTTTTTCCTTTTTTCCTTTTTAATTTTCCTTTTCCATTTTTTCCTAAAAAAAAAAATAAAATAAAATTCCAAAGTGGAGTTTTATTTTGGGAAAGTGTGAATGGAAGTCAGTCAGATCCTTTCATTTACAAGAGTGTAGTATGTTGGCTTGAACAAATACACATTCTTAGAGGGAGCATACATACAACCTAAAACCTTACACCATAAGCCACTTTCCAAAGTATCAAACGTGCTCCTTTGTGTTCACTATACATCAAGGTTCTCCTAAATCTCATACTGGTATTTCCAATAATTCTTTGAAACCAAAGGCTTTCTACATCCAAAGTAGAACACCTTATCTTTTTAATATATGTGATGAGTTGTACTGCAACTTTTCCCTGTCATTATTGAATTTTTTTTCCCAAAATATGTTTTTTATTTTGTTTAATGGTAAGCCATGCTTCATGTTGTTGCTTCTGATTTTTCAGGAGAGCATCTGGAGGTAGAGATGTACTGGTATTGCTCTCATAATAATCATGTTAAATAACTGCAGAAGGCATACCACATAGAATCATAGAATCATAGAATGATCTGGGCTGAAAGGGACCTCCAAAGGTCATTCAGTCCAACCCCCTCTGCAGTCAGCAGGGACATCCTCAACTACATCAGGTTGTCCCAGAGCCCTGTTGAGCCTCACCTTAAATATCTCAAGGAAAAGGACCTCAACCACCTCCCTGGGCAACCTGCTGGTTGCCTGCTTCCACCACGCCCATAGTAAAGAACTTGCTCCTAATATCCAAACTAAATCTGCTTTTCTGTAGTTTGAAGCCATTGCTCCTCATCCTATCACTGCAGGCCTCCTCCATCCTACATGTAGGAGTCTCTTTCCATCCTTCATGTAGGCACGCTTCAGGTACCAGAAGGCTGCTGTTAAGTCTCCCCAGAGCCTTCTCTTCTCCAGGCTGAACAATCCCAGCTCCCTCAACCTGTCCTCGTAGCAGAGGTGCTCCAACCCCCTGATCATTTTTGTGGCCCTCCTCTGACCAGTGCTCCATCAGGCCCATGTCCTCCTGAGTTGAGGGCTCCAGAGCTGGAGGCAGTACTCCAGGTGAGGTCTCAGCAGAGCAGAGTAAATGGCAAAATCACCTCTCTTGATCTGCTAGCAATGCATCTCCAACCTTCCTGGAAGTCATCAGGGACATAACTATTTATAATTATAATTCTGCTTTTATAGCACTCCAGTAAAGATCAGAGCTTCAGTCTGCTGTATAACAAGATCCTAAGGCCTTGACAGTGGAAATACCCAGGTGAAAAAAGGACTGCTAAAATTAAAAGAATCATTAATAGTGAAATGATTTGAATATCCCATAGTTTTTATTCCCTTTTTATTTTAAAAATAGTTTTAGATTAATTAATACATAAAATCATTAAGTATTAATTAATTAATTAATAATTAATACATAAAATACAACGAAACCAAGAAGTCAGCAAACTAGAAGGAGCCTGATCAAAGGAGAATTTATAAAATTACAAATACATGAGAGGAAATAAATGGAGAAAAAAATGGAAGTTTGGACAAAAGAGATATTCTGGAGCACTGTCCAAGATATACAGTCAGTGGTACATCAGAGCAAAAGCTGGTGTCTAATAACATCCTGGTAACTGCAGAAGTAATCTCTGCAGCTGCTTCTGCTGGCTATATTCTGCAACTGATTCTCCCTAAGAGTACCTTTCCCAGTAGATTAGGAAAACTGTTATTCTGCTACAGAAAACAGGCTCATAATGTTAAAATGCTTATTATAGCAGTAACAGTATGTTTTCTGATTTAAGGCCGATCTCTGACTTGGTCCTGACTCTCTGGATGATCTGTGTATCTCCAGGACTTCCTGTCTTGGCAGGAGACTTTCAGGTGTAGGCAGGATGTCTTGTGATGATATTTATGTTTGATATTTTTATGTTTCTCTGTTTAAGCTCATTCACTTACTACCATTCATATTTGCTTCCACTTCTCCTTCCAATTCCCATTGTGTCATTTTCTTTCTAGTTCTGCTGTCACACGTCTTATCTTGTTCACTTATCTTCTTTTGTTCTCATTGTATGTCTCTCAAGGAAAGTTTGTCAAGATAAGAAGAAAAAGAACTAAATACTTTGCCAGTTCCCTTTTAAAGTTATTTCCTCTAATTACTAGCAAACCAGTTTTACTTGCTGAAATAGATTACCAAACCATCTTTTTTTCCCTTGACTCACTTGTAATTCATTTAAGTATGGAAATGTTAACGATAGAGCAGTTCACAATGTAAACAAATCAAAGCAAAGACCTTTGTGTAAAAGCTTGTAAGAAGCTAGCATTTTTAACATGATGAGATTTTTTTCTGGGCACAATTCCTGCCTACAAGTGTATGTATGGAAACTGAGGGATAAGCTGATGACCCAATCTGGTGCCCAAATATCTGATGTCCAACAAATACTTGTTTGGTGGTAGGAGAGTTGGAATACAGGAAACATTTGAGAGACTGTGAACTAGAAAACTAACTGTAAATAGATGTTTGTTTGTTTGTTTTTTTTAAAGGCAACATTACTGACAAAATTAAGAGTAAATATCAATTCGCTTTTATATTTGTGATTTTATACGTTTTTTTAAAACATCTGGGAACTGTAGAAAGCTGGGTAACTCCAATTAAGCCTTCTTTACAAGAAAGGTTTCAGAATGTTTAAAAACATTTTGTAAAAAAAAAAAAAAAAAAAAAAAAAAAAAGAAAAATATCAACAAACAAACCCAAACCAAAACTTAACCAAACGCAAAAGGACTCTTGGAAATGTCAGGTGGATGAAGAGTGAAAGAGAAATTATTTTTAAATGGCCAGGCTGGAGAGGTGGCAAAAAGGAACCTAAAGAAGTTCAATGAGGACACAAGTGCAGAGGATGCACCTAGGGAGGAGTAACTGTATGTCCTTCTACAGGTTAGGGGCAATGTGCTCTGATGGCCAGAGAGACAATGATTGGCTGGGCTGCATTAAGACAGGGGTGGCAAGCAGGCTGAGGGAGGTATGAAACATGAACTTTCTTCTTTTCACTCCTGTTTCATGTTAATCATTGTTAACTATAACACTGCTTTGAGTAACCCTATTTAAAACGGCACACTACAAATCTCTAACATGGACAGCAGAAATGTCTTTCAGAAGTCTATCATTCAGTGGAAAGTATTGCAGGCAGGTAAGGTAGTGCTGGCCGGAGTTCCTGCATCTTAATAAGTCTGTGCAGTGCACTATGGTTATAGTGATAATGCATCTGCCTCTCTGATGTGATGGGTTTGCAGTTATAAAAGCCTTGCCCCTGAAGTGCAGGATTTGTTAGGTCAGGTGTTGATCTATACTGAGATTTCTATGCTAATACGTAACTTTGGAGTCAGTAACCTCTAGGAGATGCATTTCTCTGCAGTACTTTGTATTATACCAAGGACATGCTTGCAGTGCCAAACATTTTTCTAGATAACATTTGGCTTCAAACATTATGTTTCTGTCCCATATTTTCTTGGGTTTTGTTTTTTTTGTATTTACTTGCTTCCATTTACCAATGTGCATATTTAAAAAAAAAAAAAAAACCACAAGAAATTTCTACCCAGTCATTTCAGCTTCTCACTGTCCTTGGTTTTGAGCTTTTGTGAATGAAATAACTGTGAGAGACTGTATTAAATGAGTAGATGTAAAATATGACTGAATCACAAGTAGGATCTGTACTGAGTCAGAAATAGAGTGTTTATCTTTCAGTGCCCTATCATGTAGGGACATTCCTTTGCTCATATAAATGTGATAAATTGCCTATGCGTGATAAAAAAAGTTTCACCTCTTATGATTCACCAAATAACACTGATTTGTATAGAACTCTTTGCATACTTGTGTGCTTTTCTTTACTGCTTTTTAGATTTACTTCATCCTGACTTTTTTCCTTAAGGGACAGTGTTTTTTCTGCCTTTGTTCTTAGGCATGTTCAGACAATTGTAATGACATGGGTCTCCCAAAAGCATTAGATACCTGTTTTATTGAGTAATGTATCAAACCATTGATTAGCAACTTTGAATTGCATGACTGTACTTACACTTATCCTGCATGATGCACAGGTCAGTTTAACTCCAGTCCCTGGAGAGATGGTCTGGAGAAGACTTTTGCTTGTTTGAGGAGGATCGTGTTAGAGATCATTAGACATGCACCCACGAGTGCTGAAGAAGCTGCTAAATGTTATTGCTAAGTTACTCTCAATCATCTTTGAAAGGTTGTGGACTTCAGGAGAGGTGCCTGAGAACTGGAGGAAAGCCAATGTCATTCCAGTATTTAAAAAAGTGGAAGAAGGAGGACCCAGGAAATTACAGGCCAGTCAGCCTAATCTCCATCCCTGGAAAGGTGATGGAACAGATTGTTCTGGAGATCATATATAAGCATGTGGAAGAAAAAGAAGATTATCAGGAGTAGTCAACATGGATTCTAAGGGGTCGGCCAAGGAGAAATCATACTTGACCAAGTACTTGATAACCTTCTATGATGGCATGCCTGGCATGACAGATGAGAGGAGAGCAGCAAGTGTTGACTACCTCAACTTCAGCAAGGCTGTTGACACTCTCTCCCAGAACATCCTCACTTGTAAGCTTGGGAAGTATCAACTATGTAAGTGTTCAGTGAGGTGGTTTGAGATCCAGCTGAAGGACAGCACAGAGCATTGTGATCTGTGGCCCAGTCTAGTTGGAGGCCTATAGCTGGTGGTGTTTCCCCAAGATCACTACTGGGCCCAGTCTTGTTGAACACATATCAACAACCTAGATGAAGGGATGGAATGTACCCTCATTAGGTTTGCTGGTGATATGAAACTGTAATCCAGCAAGACCTGGCCAGGCTGGAGAGGTAGCAAAAAGGAACTTAAAGAAGTTTGATGAGGGCACAAGTGTAAAGCCTGCACCTAGGGAGGAATAACTCTATTCACTTCTACAGGTTAGGGGCAATGTGCTCTGATGGCCAGAGAGACAATGATTGGCTGGGCTGCATTAAGAAGGGAGTGGCAAGCAGGCTGAGGGAGGTTCTCCTCTCCGTCTACTCTGACCTGGTAAGGCTACACCTGGAGTATTGTGTCTGATTCTTGGCTCCCCAGTTCAGAAGATAAAAAAGACTACTGGAAAGAATCCAGTGGGCCAAACTGTTTTCAGTTGTGCCCAGTGATAGGACAAGGAGTAATGGGCACAAACTGGAACACAGGAAGTTCCTTCTGAACAGGAGGGAAAAACTTTGTCAGTGACAGAGCACTGGCACAGGCTGCCCAGAGGGGTTGTGGAGTTTCCTCTGGAGATTTTCAAAATCTGCCTTATCGAGGTGAACCTGCTTTAGCACAGGGGTTGAACCAAGATGATCTTCAGAGGTCCTTTCCAACTCCTGCCTTTTTGTGGTTTTATGTGTATGTTTTCATATGCACAAGTTCAATATTTGGTACATGATGAACAGCTTGATATCTTTGGAGCAGCAATGTAGCAAACTGTAAGTTCCTGCCAGCAGCAGGAGGAAAGGAAGTGGCTATTCTGTGGTTAATTCTTTTCTTTTAAAGCACATTTTTCATCTGTTTCAAGCCTGTCAGAACAGCATGCTGTGTGCACCTTGCTATCTTAAGGCCTGTCAGTCCTTTATGGTTACCAGTCACTGCCAGGCACTTCTTTCTGCTCTAATCTCTCTGGTTCCAGCTCTCTACCTAGCACACAAAGCTGAAACAGAGGCCTTTGTAGCACTACTACATTTACGCTGAAGTGGAAGGTAGCTTGGCAGTTAGGATGCTTCTCAGTGTGCTCACTTCTTGTAATCTGCAGTTATAGCTGCCCTGGATGAGGAAAGTCTTGCTGTTCATTGGTGGTTGTGGGATTAGTTTAACTCCAGGTACGTTAATATAAAATTATAGCACTTTAAAATCAGATTCCAAATAGACAAGTCTGTTACCTTATAAAAGGTACAAATCAATAAATGATTGTGATATAATCAGGCTGAAGTTCTGTTGAAATTCTCCACTTGCATCTAGAGGGGGCCAGGACATCCCCTGGGGCAAGGGCCAGTGAAAGCTTTTTCCTTTTCCTGCCCAAATGGACAGGTCCTGTTTAAATTCTTTCTCTCTTTACATTTGTTTCTATCCTGGAATGAGTTCAAGCTCTGATGTTAAATATTTGGCTTTGTTCTTGCCTACATCTCAATTGTGTGCATATATATTTTTTTTTTTCATTATACTTTTACCTTGCTTTTCACCTGACCAAAAAGAAAAAAAATCCCACACTGGCTTATTTAATATAGAAAAATCAAAAGAAAACAAAAAACGCCTCCCAAAGAACAAAATATGCTCATGACTATCTTTGCTCTTTAAACAAAGAATTACCTAGAAAGTTTATGGAAAATAATTCAAACAATGATTTTATAGAGCATTTAAATATATATGGATATACAGACTTAGATTAGTTATCCTCAGTCTAGCAACAATTTTTTTGCCATTCTACTTTGTTTCTGCTTTTAGAAAAACAAATCAACTTTAATATTTTTGGTCAACATTAATATGGGCTAAGAAAAAAGTAATTTTAAAACTGTTTTACAGCCTTATGATCAACCTGTGTTTTAGACACAAAGGGTTAGAAGATTAAGCTTACAGGAATTATGGAGATATTCTTAACCTTATATGTGTTTCTTAATTGTGCATACTTAATTTAAAGATTAGACAGTAAAGATTTAGTTCCGTAATCTATGAGCAGATCACGTTTAGTAGGGTTTATTGCAGCTAAGCTTAGTTTTGTCTCTCTGGTTACTAAATGATTCATTCACCTACATGCAAGATTAGATAAAATTTTGGACTCTACTCAGTAATGTTAAGTGTTTGAAATTAACAGGCGTGCTTTATTAAATACTGCTGTTGGTCTGGAATTCCAGTTCTTCTGTATGAGAGGGAAAAATAGGAGGTCCAGATATGGTCTTGGAGCAACAGGGTGTCTCTTTTCTTTACATACATGACTGTGTGCATACTTGCATTAAGAGGTCCACAGAAATGGAATTTGACACAGAAGGCAAACCAGAACTCCCATATCGTACAGAAACTAAATCTAAAGAGGTAACATATATTTGCTGTTTGGGAAGTGAAGGAAGGCAAACTGAAAATGTGCTAGTACTATTAATTTTACAAAGTTGAATTACTGGTGAAGAGTTGTGGAGTTCAGATATTTATTTTTGCAGCCCACACAGAACTATCATGTGGTGACACTTGTCATTATTTGACAGTTATTGGTGTTAACTAATGACATAATGGCTTGTGTGATTATCAGAATAGAGTTGATTCAGTAGCTCCTGTATGAAGTCCTAGCACAGAGACTAAACTGAAGGTTACCTTTAATAAAAAAAATGTTATTTTGATATAAGCCTCAGATGAGTGAAGAATCTTCTCGATGTATTGGTTAATCATTCCAGTGGTTATTGTATTCTGTTGGATGCAGGTTTTAAGCATTATTTGATTATTGTTGTTAAACAAATTAATATTTTCAGCATATTAAAAATACTAGAGAGCTATCAGTTCTCTGTTGCTATTGTTTTGCTGTTAACCTTTACCTTGATAGGCAAAATAGATTGAGTTTCTGTTCATGGATGTTGTGTCTTCTAGTCCTTGTTTGCATTTTAAGCGTACCTTTAAGACTGTCTGCTCTTTCTGCTACTGTGTGAAGGGGCTAAACTACTTCCTTAGTCCTCCTTTACCTGTGTCTAAATTAATTGGGACATTACACCACACAGATTCAGTCCTAGGTGAATACTTCTAAAGTTATGGATTTGTATATTGTTTGTCACTGTATATATCTTACAAAATTCTTAACCGTGAGCCTTTTTTAATTTTCTTTTGTTATGGTAAGGCAGCTGTATGTACAGCTGCAGTCTGAAATGCAAACTACCTGTATGCACTGGCTCAGAATTTTACTGAGACAGGTTAGCAAGGAATGCTTTCCTTAATCAAGAGAGTAAAAGATATTTGCAAATACCAAAGTCTTGTGATTGCTTTGGTGTCATGCCTGCTGCAGATCTGAAGCTCGTCAGTGTAAGCAGAGTTCTGTTCCCTGCCACTGAGTTAGCAGGAGATATGTTCAGGGTTGCTAACTTTGCATAAGTTGAGTTCTGAGATTAATGTTGAGCAACTTTTCTGAAATAAGCATCTGTGCAAGGTAGCTTATTTATATTCCTGTTCAGGGCAATAAACTCATGTTGACGAGGTACTGCAAAGAGTTTAATTTCCAAGTGTGTTTTTAAACCTCTGCTTAGCACAGTTTTAATGTCACAGTGCTGCTATTCAAGCAGAAAATGTTTCTTTGGGAAGCAAGTTTTAAGTAGAATAAAAACTTGATTAACCCCCCCAAAACATTATTATACCAGAGAGTCACACACCATTTCCAGGCATTATTATTATTCTTATTTGGTTAGTAAAGACTTGTATAAATATATGTGTCTGTAGCAGTGGAAGTGTCATAACTGAAGCAAAGTTGTTACCACTAATGCTAGTACTATAAAGAACTTAAAATTGTGGTATGTCATATGTTGAATTAAATCTAATTCACAACCATAGTTAACTCTGGTAAATAAGAATGTTGAAAGAAAACAAAATCCAAACCCTGCAACTTTAAAAAAAACAACCTTGAATTTGGAAAAGGAGACTGTAAAATTCAGGCATCAACCTGTACCAGAAGATCTCCTAGTTTAATGACCTAGTGCATCTGAAAACAGTGAGCTTTAAATTGTCTGAGCTGCAGGATCTGAATGAATATTGCTGAGTACATTGGAAAAAAAAACAGTGTATGATGTGAGTAGTGTGTTTTTCATCCTGTGCAAGAAACTAAGCAACAACTTTGTTTCTTCTGTGTTTTAGAAGATTAATTCCTCATAATCTTAGCATTTGCAATGGTCAAAATGGTCTTTCCTTTTTTAAGCTGCTTCTAGGTTTTCTCCTAGTGACAAATATGTATTAAAAAATCGGGTTTCATTTAATTGCTTAAAATGAAGTAATGAATTGTTCATCAATAATTACTCCATAATTATGATGTACTGGTAAAGTTTAAAAAAAAAACCCAAACATAATACTATCTTAATCCTGGACTACTCATGCAGAACTGGGAACGTGCAACAATACTTGACACTAAGATGTTTTAATGGTTGTAAATACATACTTTGAGAGGTCATTTTAGTGCAGAATAACAACATTTATCTTTGTTTATATTGTTTCTAGAATCTTTAGGGCCTTAAACCCCCTGTCATGGGTTTAAAGAGCTGACAGAATGAAGCTCTCAAATGAATTGGAGAAAAATAGAATTACATTTGGAGAGTTACAGACAGACGTTACAAGGCAGATACAAAATCCTTAGCGAACCCCCTTGACTTTTCCTCCAACCCAAAACTAAATCTATAATCCCCAGTGCTCAAATCCACCCCCCCCACCCCACCC
>VWZE01024400.1:833134-859643 GCA_013396675.1 Eubucco bourcierii | reverse complement strand
GCTGTGTTTAGGCTTATGGATGGCAGAGGCATGGTGGGGGGGTGGGGATTGGAGCACTGGGGGTTATAGATTTAGTTTTGGGTTCAGGGAAAAATTCAAGGGGTTCACTTATGGATTTGTATCTGCTTTGTAATTTCTATCTGTAACTCTCTCTCTCCAAATATAATTCTGTTTTTTCTCCAATTCATTTGAGAACTTCACTTTGTCAGCTCTTTAAACCCATGACACTATCGTTCCGAACCTGGAACAGTAGCTAAAGGCACATGGATGTGGATTATTCATAGTATTGTAGCATATAAAAAATTACATTAAGAATTCAAAGACACTGTGTATTAGAACACAGTTATCTGTGAGCTTAACTATCTTCATGGATCTTAAAGGCCTGAATTTGTCAATGTGGTCATGCTGTTTGCTATTTCAGTTACTAGAGTTAGTATTTGTGTATAAGGAAGGGAAAACACAACTAGGATTACCTGTAACATACAAATTTTTTTTTTGTTTGTGGGGTTTTTTGTTTGTTTTTTGTTTGTTTCTTTGTTTTGGGGTGGGGTTTTTTTTGTTTGTGTTTAGGGATTTTTGGTGGATTGGGTTTTTTTGTTGTTGGGGTTTTTTTGTTTGGTGGGCTTGTTTACTTGGAGTTTTTTTTGTCTGCTGTAGCAATCCCCTTTTTTTACATCACAAATGAAATACAGCAGTATAAGACAACCTATTTTTGCACTATATAATCACTGTCTGTAGATAAAAGAGAACTGGTGTAGGCAAAATGATCAGATCTGTTGTATTTGATAAATCTAATGGAATAAATTATAAATTGGAGATACCATCAGTGTTTTAAAAGGCTGACAGAGGTCCTGCAATGACAGGACAAGGGGCAATGGGCTTAAACTGGCAGAGGGGAGATTTAGACTGGATGTTAGGAGGAAGTTCTTTACAGTGAGGGTGGTGAGGCACTGGAACAGGTTGCCCAGGGAGGTTGTGGATGCTCCCTCCCTGGATGTGTTCAAGGCCAGATTGGATGAGGC
This sequence comes from Eubucco bourcierii, assembly GCA_013396675.1. Taxonomy (NCBI): domain Eukaryota; kingdom Metazoa; phylum Chordata; class Aves; order Piciformes; family Ramphastidae; genus Eubucco; species Eubucco bourcierii. The sequence continues at coordinate 858,621 of VWZE01024400.1, read as the reverse complement.
CTTGAGTAACCTGTACTAGTGGGAGGTGTCCCTGCCTATGGCAGGGGGTTGGAACTAGATGATCCTTGAGGTCCCTTCCAACCTTACCATTCTATGATTCTATGATTCTATGTTCAATGCATTATCTGTATTATCTGGTCCTAATCTTGGAATTTGACTTTGCCACTAATAAAATAATGCAGTCTTGTTGTAATAATCTGTATTTGTAGCTGGAGTACTAGAATGAGTTAGAGCTTGTTTTTTAATTTCATTAGGTTTTTACTTGTGCACATTCTGAAATACTGTTTTTTCCTATGGTCCCAAGGCATCATTTCTTAGCTCATTTTATGACAGTGTCTTTATTAAGACATAGTTTCTGCTTCTGCATTTGTGATTCTTAATCCATTTGAAAACCAAAACCAAAACAAAAACCATCCCAGAAACCTACAAGAAAACAACAACAAAGCAACCAAAAAACCAAACAACATTACTGTGGGTATATTTCTTTTTTATGGTATGAAAGGATTCTTATTAGCTGTTGCAATTCACAGTTTATTCTCTATTAAATTAATATATTCTTGTTGTTTTGACTTCTTAACAGGCAATAACTTCGAATGGTAACTTCATGCTTACGTTGAGAACACCAATTCTACAGTATGCAAGTAACAGTAAGTGCTTACATATGTGCTATAACTTTGGTTTTTTGGGGGTTTTTTAATGAAGAAGTTTTTTATCTTTGTGACATTTACTCTAAATGCGTTCCGGAATGCCATTATTATTACAATCTGTGGTCACTGTGGAAATGCTACATGTCAGTTCTCTCAGTGGATCATATGATCTTGCTCAGAATATTTAGTTGTCTTTCACAAGAAGGAAAACTAAATCAGAGTGAAAGACCTCCATTTCTGTTGGCTATAATTCTTAGTGGTATTACTGAATTAGGTAATTGTGTTTATGATAGAATTTTTAAAAATTATTAAAATTATTAGGAATTAAATGGAAGCATTGCTATGTCTGTACAAGAAGTTTTACTAAGATTTAATGGGTAATAATGAAGTTTTTTGTTAGGAGAACAAGTATCAGTGTTCTGATACATGATGGTACAAAACTGGTTCATGATATTTCTAGGTTATTGCATTTGGTTTTTGCAACCAGTATTAAAAATAACACTGAGCATGTCACTAACAATTTCTAAGTCTTCATTGTATTTCATGAAGACACTACTCTTCTTAATAGCTCTTAACAGTGTCTGTGCAATGTGAAATTACTATACAAGACGTTACATCCTTTGTAAATTTATTTTAAACACGTACAGTACAATATAAAAATAAGTGTATGCCAGTTGATGATTTTGTCACCAAGAGATTGATTTGGGATGCCTGTATATTTCGTTACTTACCAGTTTGGCTTCAGTTTTCATTAGATGTTGAATAGGGATTGTTGGAGTGAGACAAGCAGTCTGTGAGAAGCAGTGCGATGATGTTACAAGATGACTTTGGCCTTGGGGAATCATAACTTGGGACAATGTCTGGGCAAGATCACAAGAGTAAATGATGTAGTATGTAGAGGGTTCTGGATCAACCAGTGTCATTACAAAACTGTAGTATTAAGGCTGAGTTTTGGTTATTTCTTTCTGAACTTAGTATTAAGTCTCTACTTCTTTTCTTATAGTCACGTCTACCTATGAGTAATCGAAGACAATTCTATTAATCTTTCATTGTACTACAATTTACAGAGCTGGATTTAGATAAAAATTTTGTTAAGTCATTCGATAAACAACTATGCTGTGTATTCTTAAATCAGCTTACATCCAGCAGTTTTGGTGCATGCATTAATTGACAAAAATGTTGAATCAGTTCATGATTCCTTTACATAAAGGAAGTGTGTAAAGATCTCGTATGGGGAGGGGAGCAGAAATCAGCTTTAATTTGCAACATTAAATGTTGGACTGATGCATCGTCCTAGGAGACACAATAACCTTTCCCACATTGATTTATTTTTATGGGTTCACTGTTTATTGGGGTTTTTTTGAGCTTTCTTATTTATTGCTAGTGGTCTGTCGTACTTGAAAGCATCAGTGAACTTTAGAAAGATTCTGTTTAGGTGTTGAAGTAACTGCATCTCTTCTGATCACCTCAAACATGTAAACTTGCTTCCTAATGGCAGAGTGGTCTATGTGGGGGAAAATGATCTTTCTGCATCACATGATACTTTTTTTTTTTTTTTTTTTAATCCTAGGGTGTTCAGACTTTAGTTAGTTTTGGTTGGGTTTTTTTGTTTGTTTGTTTTTTCTTTTTTTTTCTTTGTTTTGTTTAGCTGTTCGGGCATTTAGTTTTGTTGGTTTTTTGTTTGGTTTCTTTTGTGCAATTGAAATGAGGTGGGTGTGGGTAGGGGCTCAAAAACCTACCATGATTGTGTTTGCTCAAATAGTTAAGTCTCCCCTAAAGGAAAAAAACAAACAAACAAACAAAAAACCTGGGACTTGAGTTGCAGAAAAATCAATAGGAAGAATTAGGTTTTCATTTTAGAGCTTTGTGGAGACCTGTTTTCTTTTCCCCTTGATACCAGCTTTTATTTTGAACTGGACAATCTGTTTGTCCCTACATGCTATGATATTATTGAGCCAAGACATACCACTGGCTTCTCAGCTAAGCAGTGAAGAAATGTCAAAGAAGAAAATAGCTGCTAGATGTAGAGGTGGTGTTTTGTTCCAACATAGAGGTAAATTAATTTTAAAGATTTGCAGGAGTTTCTAGTATTTGATTTTGGATAGAGCAATCCATTTTCTGCTTAACCACTTGCAGTTCTATCATTTAGATAAAAAGAGAACTTTCTTTCTTTCATAAACATAATACTGAAGTGCGCTTGCTTCACTAATAGTTAAGAAATGTGTTGGGGTTTTTTGGTTGGTTTTTTTTGTTTGGTGTTTTTTTAATATATTGTAGGTGGCTTTTCAGGAATATGTCGCACTGTCCAACACATAGACCAAACTTATATATAGTGAAGCAATTCTGTCCCCTTCTGTCCCCAGTGGTTAGTACATCTAGAGGCTCAAGTTTAGTTTATCCTGACAGCTCAGCTATTCTAATCCGTGTTGTTCAAGGAGACCCTTTGAGGATTGCTCCAGTGACTAGGGGTAACTTTTATTTACATTTTCCTGTGTTCAGCTATATTTCTTGCCTATGTAGAAATACCCTGTGACTTGAAGGAGACAAAGAACAGCAGGGAGCCCATTATCTGGCTGTCTCTTTATATTACCATTCTTATGCATATTTGTTTCACTGGAGAGAACTGATTCCTAGAAGGGATGTTGCAATTTCAGTATGTTATACAATACTGTAAATGCCTGGTTTTCATTGAATTAGTAGCCTTATATTTAAAAATGAAGGCAAGGCCATAGATTATACTTTAATCAAACTCCCTAAAAATCAGTGAGTTTGGATTCTTGGAATTTTGCTCAGTAGGATCGTATTTTTAAGATTTCACAATACAAACCAAAAACCAACAAATCTATTTTAATATTTGAATAGGTGAATTAACTGTATACCCTGGAAAGTAAAACATGAAATGTCAGAATTTGGATAGAAATGTCACAAAAAGGATACTATCCTCAATTACTGCATTATGCTGGCAAAATTAATCAAGAAAACTTTTATTTTTTTCTTGTGTTTTCTGTGTTCTGCAGTTCTGTCTATTCTAATCCCTGCTGAGTTTTTATCTGGTGGTTGGTTTTTTTTAGCTTTTCTACAGTGATTTCCTAAGTTATCTTTGGTAAAGTGCAGGAAGAGCTCTTCATTTTCAGCTCACTCTGAAACAGAGTAATGCAAAATAAGTCATGTGGGATTTTCGTTCCTCTTTTAGTACAGGCTTGGTTACCAGTAAGAAATTACAAAGACATTTATGAAAATCACATTGTTGACACTCATGTACTTATCTCTGGATTTTGCAACTCTAAAATATTAGGAAACTGGATAATCAATTAGTTGTTTTTACAGAATTAACTTCTGCCTTCCAAGCTAACCCATCTGGTTATGGTGCTTACACAATTCAAAAGCCTATAGCTACAGGTAGGCCTGGAAGGCATAAACCCAGGTCCTTAAAAGGAACACTGGTGTATTTAAATAAAAGCTTTATAAATTTTTGAAATTAAGTAATTTTGGAGAGATCATTTTTATTTTGCTTTCAAATTTAAAATAATTACTGTACTACAATTCATATAGATGAGACTTTTGTAGAGCAGTAACTGAGTCTGTCATGCTATTCAGCTTAGATTATCTTTCAGATAAACCCTCAATCCACACATATCAAGTGCATTAGATTTCTTTTTTTCTCATAAAGGAGACATTGTTAGCATGGAATCAAAATCATGGTGATAGTCTGGGAGATACGCTTTCAAGGGTAAATTTCACAAATGAGGGTCATAACTAAAAGCTCTTCAAGTAGCACAGAACACATTAAACTGGAAGAACAAACAAAGATGCTGTTGGCAGATCAAAGAAAATGAAAGCATAAAAGATACTCTTAGAAGATCAGTTGGCTTAAATATCAGAACTGTGGTAATATCTTTTCTGTCTTACTCTTCTCTGATTTACCACTTTCATGTATACCTTGATTATTTTAGCCACTGGTATTGTTTCCTTCAAAAAGTTGCTCATTTGCTGCCTAGAATTTAATGGGATAGTGAGTGTTTGAGCTGAAGAAGAGATTTACCTTCTTGTTTGAGAATAAAGTGTGATCAGTCTTAGGATAATTAATTGAGTTCACTTTCTAATTGGAATATTTTTTTAAACTGATTCTCTTCTGCTTTGTACAGTTAACTCTAGCAATTGTAAATGCAGATTGAGAATGAAACCTGGCATGTATAAAATATTCTTGTGCATGTGTCTGTATTTTTATACATATACACACACGCACACATGTACACACACGTGCACTTTGATATATAACTGTAGAAAGTGAGATAACATTTACCTATTTACCAGTAGTGCATTTGTTCAGATCAGTCACAACATGCATTTTTCTATGGTCAATAATTTAAAAAGCTTTCAGATATAGGTACTTCTAATGACCACTTGTCTGAAGACTGAATTGGATCCACAAACCATTCTTTGAATCTTTTTTTTTTTTCTTTCCTTTTTTATCTTTCCTTTTATTTCCTTTTTTTTTAATCTTTCCCTTTTTTTTTTTTTTTAAACAAATTCTTTCAAATAGAGAGTGAATGAAAGACTAGATAAATTGATTCTGCAACTCTTCTCAAGGCCTTTTCACTTTCACTGATGAAAAAGGATCAGCTCCAGGATAAGCGTAATAGTCTACTGAATAAGTAATTATGTATCTTTTGATATTTTGATGAATACACAGGTTTAACTCATCAGGCAACTGGCTTTCTCCATAGGACTTGAGCTAGATACCAGCCCCCTCATTAAGCACAAATATCCTGCAATAGGATTGTCCTAAGCTGTGGTTACAGCTACCTTTCTGGTCGCATAGGAGACAAGGATTCAGGCTTCAGCTTTTACAGTCCTTCTGAGACTGTATGCCTAGGTCCAGGCTAAAGCTGAGGGCACAGTCACTCTCCTAGCAAAGAAACATTTTTTGTAATTAGGAGGAAATAAACTGCTCCATAGCAGGGAAATCTGTATCAAATAGACCGAATTGAAATAAAATGAAAAATCATTTGGCTTTTTATCTTGAAATAATATGGCACTCAACAACCACAGAGCTTCTTTATAGCAAATAACCCTATCCCCCAAAAAACTAAATCTTGTTTCGTGACTGGAGTTTTAGCAGAGATGTAGAAAATTTAGAATTTAGCAGGTAAGAAAAAGCACTGGTCTCTAAACCATGTATGTAAATAATTGTAAAGTTGCATTTTGAATGTAGCTGCTCATAGCTTTTATATATAAAGTGATTTTTGAAAACAAATTAATTCATTCTGGTTTAGCATGAAATATTATCCTTCTGACATTATACAAATGGAATGTATAAATCAATGGAACCTTTCAAAAGATATAGGGAGCGCTATGTTTTGTTCCATAAAAGTTACTACTGGCTGAAAAATTGAATGAGACACAATATGGGGGCAATGGGCTTAAACTGGCAGAGGGGAGCTTTAGACTAGATGTTAGGAGGAAGTTCTTTACAGTAAGGGTGGTGAGGCACTGGAACAGGTTGCCCAGGGAGGTTGTGGATGCTCCCTCCCTGGATGTGTTCAAGGCCAGATTGGATGAGGCCTTGAGTAACCTGTACTAGTGGGAGGTGTCCCTGCCTATGGCAGGGGGTTGGAACTAGATGATCCTTGAGGTCCCTTCCAACCTTACCATTCTATGATTCTATGATTCTATGTTACACTCAAAGTATTGACTATAGCATTTGAAATTAACACAAATCTCTGGTTCCCTTACTATGTGCTCGTTTGCATAAAGGAAACTTTACATGAAGAACTGTACGGTAATTAACACAAAGAAAAGACAAGCAGACCATACACATGCAAAAAAAAAACAAAAACCAAACCCACAAAACCACAAAAAAACCAAAACTACAATCAACCAACCAAAAAACCAATTAGGAAAAAAAAAAAATCACAACCCACCACCACCATACAAACAAAAACACACACACCAAAAAAAAACAAACAAAAAACCCAAACAAACAAAAACAAAAGCAAAGCAAAACCACAAACAACCCAACAGCACTACCCCACAAAAAAATAAAACGTTTTCAGGTCAAGAAATACTGTCAGTTTAAATGGTTTAACTGAGACAAGGGTGATACATATTTTGTTGTGCACTTCCCAGGCATCTACTTTATGCCAAATCTGGGAGAGAGGGGATAATAATTTGCTGAGCAGAACAGAACTCTGATTCACTGAATATGAATATCACAACAGAAAAAAAAAATTAAGTGCTATTTCAGGTCACTGTAGTAAACATAAATTTTAATTGCTGTTTTCCTTCTGAAAGCCCTTTGTTATAGCATGACAATTATGGGAATGATGCTGCAGTATGTGTTAGTTGTCATTTCTAATGCCCAGCCATTAGCCACAATGTCGAGTTAAATTAGGAGATTTTGATCTTTTCAGATTATCTAACAGTGCTTTCCCTCAAGCATCCCAGTTGATCTATGCAAAACAGTCTACACTTTTTCTCTTTTTTCTGAGTAATACTTTATAGGACCTGTGGTGGAGTGCCCTTTACACTTCAGTATAGAAGAAGTTGTTTGTATGTAAATAAAGAAAAGCAGCAAATCTGTGTATCGCAAAAGCTATGGGACATTGTGTGATACGAAGCATGAGATGGGAAGTACAAAACAGTGGCTCTGCCCAGAAAGCTCCTACCACTTGTTCTGCATTAAGGTCCTTTACTTAACTAGGAGGAAAGAGTAAATCCCCTGCAGTCACTACAGGATAATTTAACTCTTTAACAAACCAGTCCAACACCTGAATTTTTAGGAAATATTTATAATTTTCTTGGCTGTTAGAAGCTTGTGTAGCATTTAAATGTGTCACATTGCCTCATTCATAGAATGTGGCCTAATAATGTAAAAGATAACTTGAGCAAATATCCAATATACAGTTCCAGTGATTAGTATTACATATAGCATATTTCAAAATTAATCAATATAATGCAGTATCAGCATTTCAAAGAGCGCTCATGATTACTGGGGCCAGAGAGGGGAGAATAAAGTGTGGAGAAGGTAATTAGAATGACCTTACATTACTGAGCCAATGAGTGGCACTGGATCTTTGTCCACAAGTAATGGAATTTCTCTGTAAGATGTTGCTTATCAGCAGCATATGCATACAGATATCAATGAAAGTTAATGGGAATACCTAGAAGTGAATGTAAATAACAAACCAAGTGCTGCTTACATTTTCCACAATTGTTAGAGTTTTAGTTGAGCTGTTCACATAGTATTTGTTTTTCTTGTTCTTTTATTGTCTTAAAGCTTTTAGCACATTAAAAAATTGTTATGGAATATTCCTTAATTATTAATGTGTTAAAATCGTTATGTTGTCAGTGATTTGCATCAGACATTGTGCCTTTTCTCACAGTTAATAGCTGAGTTTGGATTTATACTGCCTGGGCCTGTTTAGACCTTCCATGACAAAAGCTCCACTGATGGAATTAAGATACAAAGAAATGATATGATTTCTTTTAATAGAGTTAAACTACGTAAGAAGCCCAGTGAAATATGAGGTCCCTATCAGAGGGTGATTTGATCCGATGAGGTGGTGCAGCTTACAGGGAAGGGAAAACTCTAGCAAACTGCCTAGTTTTTCTTTAGAAATAAGTCATTCAGGAAATACTTAATTTTGATAGTCTTCTGATTTTATGCTGAATTAAATGTTCACTTGGGATTTATCATCCAGTTTAAAATATTACTGGAAAAAAGACCCCAAACAAACCACACTCATAGAATTAAAAATCTCAAATAAAGTGAAAGTGATATGTGGATGTTTGATTTTGTTCCTATTACAAGTTCTGTTACACATCCACTGAAGTTATCTTTGTTTCATGAATCTTACTGGTCAGTTGGGGTGCTGAACAGGAAAATTATACATCTCTAATCTAAAACCTGTTTGTGAGGAAACTGATGTTCACAGTACAAATAATGCAGGCCTTTTCTCAAAGTCGTCAAGAAACTATTGTGAAAGGTTCCTCTTCCCTCCCCCCCTCCAACAATTTATGTAGACATGTCTAGGTTTGTAATTGAAGCAGATTAATGTGTATATTACACAGTATTTGCAAGCTCCAAAATCAGATACCTCCAGCTGTAGTGGGAGAAATCAATTTATTTTCACCTAAACTCAAAATATAGTAAGGCAATTATTATAAAGATTAGTACAAGTGCTATGTGGATCTCTTCCAGGAGCATTCTGTACTGCAATTTTTAATTTTTTTATTTTCTTTTTAAATCTAGATTATAAATATCACTTGTCTGAACTGCAGTCTTCAAGGCTTTTCCTCCAAAATCAGGAAAACACATTTTCCTTCATTGAGACTCAATCTTTAAAAGGCATCTACATTCTTTGCTCAGGTTGTCCCATCGTTGTTTATTGCACAAGATTAAATAAATGCATTCTTTTGTAATTCTTTGAATAATTCAGGGATTTCCAACAATCAGTTCACTGCACTGTATTTAGACACATCTTGCATTGTAGCATATTCAAAGAATGAGAAGATATGTTTTACAGGACAATTCAGAACTACATAAAGATAAGAAAACTAAAGCGTATAATAAACTGTAGTGCTGTTTCTCACGGGAGGAGAGTTTTTTTCTTTGTGAGCTGAAGTATGTTCAGAATCTTAGGTTAACTATATAATAGTAGAAATGATTCAAAGACACATGTTTAAAAATAATTACTGTCTCAGTTTTAAATTATTTCACAAAAATTCCCCAAGGAGTTGTATTGCTCTTCATAGTTTCAATGTGCAAGTTGCACTTTCTAAGGGGAAAAAAAAAAAAAAAAGTATAGTTAAACTTCTGTTCTCCACTTCTGGCTTGTTTTGGATGCAAGATTTAATTGTCTCAAGAGATTCCAATCATTCATGGAAATAAAAAAAAAACCAACAAAAAAAACCCCCTCAGAAATCAAATCAAGACAGTTGCTATGAATTTATCCCTAGTTTTCTCTTGCATTTATTCTCACTTCTTTTTCATATGCAGTAAACTCTGAAAATGTGACCTACAGGTGAATGGAGGGAAAAACAGTAATTCTACAAACCTACCCCTTGTTTCTGAAGGCTGTAAGGAATAAAAGAAGAATAGACAGAACTGACGTGGTGGGGAAAAAAAAACCAACATTTTTGCAGAGCAGTTTCATGTGGATGTCTGTAGAGAATCACAAGATAAAAACTAAGCCTGGATTTTTCCTTCAAAAATGAATTCTGGCCACAGTTTTCTAATGGCTAGGGATGGTTATGGCAGTATTGCAACCTGGTCAGTTTGAAAAAGAGGAGAAATGAGGGTACAGTTTTGTTCACTTTCTTTAATTGTATTGCGTCCATTGCTATTCAGAATTTACTGAAGTCTTTGGTTGCTCCAGTTCTTCTTACTCTTGGGGTAGCTTCATACTATAGAATACTCTTAAGACTGATGGTAGTTATCCAGACCCAACTCAGAGGATTCTTCTTCCATTTATGTCTCCCAGTTGTGCAGAAGCTCTGTAGTTTTCTAAGAGTCATGGAATTTACAGAAGAGTGGTCTTTTTTCGTTATAGATATTACTCTGATAGAAACATGAAATATGATACAATTCTGTATTTCATATCCAGTGAGGAAGATTTTCAGTGGTTCTGTATTCTAAAACCAAAGCAGTCTCAACATACTGAAGATTAGTTTTTATACAAGTTGGAATGATTTTCGAAACATACACAAAGCTTGACAGATCATATTATACCTTAAAGTTTGTGACACTTTGCAAGCCAAGGTAAGCTTAGGAATTCTTTTAATTAAAATATGTTCTCCTTATGTGATTTGCTTAATAATAGATTGTGCAGAATTTCAGGTCACTTTCTTAAAATATAATTGGACTTGAAAATTGATTCCACTAACATGTATTTTGTGTTAAGCTTGTTAACGTAAGAATACGTAAGTAGGAGCATAGCAGTGTTGCTAAATTCCAAGTATTCAAAGTGAGAACGATCATCATATAAATTACTGAGCTGTCAGATTAAATGAAGCTGAATATTTTAATTGATTCACTTGCATATTGTTACAAACGGCACAGATTCAACATTAGCAAAAATCAGTAGCTCAGCTTAGTGCTCATCTCAACTTTTCCAAATCAAAGGAACAATAAGAACTATTTTTTACTAACTTAGGCATGCAGAAAGAATATTAGGCAGTAGGAGTATTTTAATTTCAGATCTTTTTTTGTTTGATTTTAGGGGTTTGGTGTGGTTTGGTTTATTGTTTTGTGGTTTTTTTCAATGCAAAAAGTGATAAAGAAGCATGTCTTAAAGAGTACTCTCATATGATTAATTTATTCATTTTCTAAGTCATTAATCTACATGGATAGAATTCTTAATGAGTCTACGCATTGTAGTAATATTGTTTTGGAAAGTAAAATTTCAGAGCGGCTTGTTGACCTTTCTTTTTGATGAGTTAAATAGTTAACGATGTTGACAAGTTATTTTTGAGTGCATGAGTGAAGTAGTCTAACTTTATAGAGTTATTGTACCAGACTTACTGCAAGTCAACCTTTTATATAATTTTAAGAATTTTGTCAGTATGAAGACTGAGTCTAAAAATAGAGTAACGTGGGTTTTTTAAATGTATTGGAAATATTTTTAAAGTGAGTTATTAATGTATAATAATTAATACAGTTTGCTTCAGAATCCTCATAATATGAGCTTAGGGACCATGTTCTTTGGCATAAGAGTACCAAAGAAGTATCCTTGAGGGGAAAAATGTCTTAATTTTATTAAATATGGAACTACTGAAAATACCCTTTATAATGCTAAGCTGAGGCATGGCTTCACTGAAGAGGTGGGGACAATCTTTCAAGCAGCCATGCACATGAAACTAATTAATTGTTATAAAAGTAGATCCTCAAGTAAGATAAGCTTAATGATCAGCACTGAGGATCCTGTTTTGGGTGAACTCATTAGCAATTTTTGTGTACTGCTAAAATCTTTTCAAACAAACAAAACTCACAGAATACACTAACTCAGACTTCTTACACAGCAGTTTAAAGACTGTTCTGTGAAGAGTTTGTCCCCTTTTTTTTCCCCTCGCTAATTCTTCACTTTCTCAAGTCTAAGAAAATAAATATCCTTATCTTTAAGGTAAATTAACATAACAATAATCTGGTTTTAGAGACTTGGATCCGTGCATGGATGCAAACAAATGATGAAATTACAATAGCCTTGATGACCTGCAGCAGTTAGGCCACTACCAACAAGTGGTGTGGAGTGGCCTAAGCAAGGTTTCTGTTGGATGGAAAAGTGCAAAGTGCATTTCAGAACACATATGATGAGAGATGTCTGCTCCTTGACAAGTCTCAGCTAACCTAGTTCTTGTTATGCTGTGAAACTAATGGTGTTTCGTTGGATTCTTTTTCTTTGCTGGCAGTCTTGCTTTGGGCATGTAACTTCTGCTTTGTGTTTGACTGGCTGTCTTAAACACCACTGCTGTTTATTTCCTTTGATTAGTTAGTAAGTTTTAGTCAGCATAAGGTTTTCTTTGAAGATTCAACCTCTGTCTGCAGTGCAGTGAATCACTTAGAAACATGGTCACCGTCTCCCTAGTCTGCTATAGGCAACCTACATTTTTAAGAGCATAGGGGATGTTCCCAAGAGTGCTGTTTGTCGAGAACACTGCATGGCAACATCTGAATTCAACCTGCAGCTCCCAAAATACAATAGAGCAAGGAAAGGCTCTGTGAATACTCTGATCATAGCAAGTAGAGACTTCAGGGGGAAACTATTATTCTGGGAACTTGCATGATGTTAGTATAACAAGGGATACTACTAGTAATTGCTCACAAAGTAATTGTGACTTTGGGGACTGTTACAGCCAACAGTGCAGAGAGCTGGTACCAAATAACAGAAACAAGGCAAGTTAAATGTGAACCTATTAGCTGTGTTTGGGAGGTCAGGAAGAGGTCAGATTAGAATCACATTCTGTAAAGTGACCATTAGGAAATTTGTTTTACTGAGCAACTTCTCTTACTTTTTCTCAGGGAACCCACTTCATGTGTGCGCGAAAAGTATATGTGAAATGTGCTTATTCTAAACTTATTCTGATTGGGGTGGTATATTGCTATATTAATTTTAAAAATAAGATCCAAAATTAGAAAGTAATTTTACATCTACAAAAGACTGTATTTTATTTCTCATGATAATATGCATTGTTACCTTAATTTTCAGATTAGTTTTGTTTAATTTTAAGAATGAGAGCATATACCTCTGATGAGTTGGCACCTTGTAACAACTGGGTCTTGGACTTCATTTTGTCACTGATTTAAAGACCACATGTAATATTGAAATACAATCAAATTCCTGAGGCATTCTGTGCCTTCTACACTTAGGAAATGTATTTTGTACTTTTGAAATTATGTGCTTTAAGATAGGTATTTCTTTCTAGTATATGAAAGATAAGTTCATTCACAGCTTTATATGCATGTATGAAATGTAAAGAAGGATTTTTCAAGGCTAATAGTAGGGTCTCTAACATTATTTTTAAATGGGTCTTCTTTTAGATAAGCATTCCACAGTAGCAGTTTGTGTTGGGTTTGTGTAGTGAAAAGCAGCTGTTATTTTGGGAGGTGCAAAAAATACTCATTTGTTGAACTGTTTTCTTAGCCTCAATTTGTGCACAGTTAAACTTTCAGGGTAAATTAAACCTATCACTGTAGGTCCAGGAAGCCAAGCAGTATATTGACTACACAAGCAATTGTACATGCTCTTTACCTGTGAAATTACCTGTAACTTGCTTTGTGTTAGCACAAATTAAGAGCCACAAGAAGTAAGTTATTGCCTTTGAGCCTTATGCTTTCTGTGTGGTTCAGCCTCCATGTATGGCTGGGAGAACAGCTGGGTTTCTGTGCAAACTGACTCAACAGGAGCAAGCCACAGCTCAGTGCTCTGCTCCAATTGCAGTAAGCTGTTCTGAGGCCATGGTTCAACAGTAGATTGAATCTGGCTTTAGGGTTGCTACTTCTAATCAAGAATATTTCAGCTACATGGTGGTAAGTAAGCACTGGTCCAGTACAAGCATATTCTGCTAACTCAACAGTTTTCTGGGATTTTTAGCAATTTAATGTTATTGTCAAGCTTTATGCCAGGTTGCTGAGTATCTGTTTTTCTATAGCTGTCATGTAACCAGTGTAGAGCACAAAGCTATCGCAGAGGCTGTATTGTCTGCACTATCTAATTTGAGGGGAAAATGTGTTGTGTTCTTATGTCTAATACAAATAAAATTTCTGTTGCTACGTGCAGATCCAGTATTAATGGTTATGGAACTATAACTGGAGAACACTTTTTTTTTTGATTGTTGTCTCCTGGCAAGGTGTAGGCAGGGCAAATGTTTATTTTCACAAAATACTTTCATTGTAGCACTGACATCCGTACATAGATAGTGTAAAAGCATGGGGATGACATAATTCTGTGAATTTGAGTGAGACAGAATGAGTGGTGTCTTGAATGCTGTGTATTTCATTGCCTCTTGCCCTGTGCTATTTTTGTATTCGTTATATCCATGTACTTCAAGTACATAGCATACATCTATAGTCACTCAAAAAAAAACTTTCTGTTAGGTAAACAGTGGAATGAAAATGCGAGAATTTAAGTTTCTGAAAGTATTGGGTTTCCCTGTATTACTAATGATGTACAAGGGGGAAAGGCAACTTCCATGTTGAAACAGATTGCAACAATGGATCATAACAATACTTGGATAATACTGTGGAAATCAGTAAAATAGAAAGTACTTGCCTTTTGGTTGTGAGTTATCATGTTCCATCTAAGAATACTATGCTTTCCCTTCTGTATGCATTATTTCTGCTTCTGTTGCAGATAACTATGTAGCTATGATGCACTGTTGTGTTTTACATCACAAATGATACATGGCTGTATAGCATGTCAGGCAGAAATTTATTTTTTTTTACATAGCGAATATAGTCAAACATACAGAGCATATTGTTTCTCAGGTAGTGATGAAATTTACAGTGCAATTTAACTTGCTGAAAGGTGGAGGCTTCTGCTTCTTAATTTGTCTACAAAGAAACTAATAGCTGTCACTAAACTGAAACTATGTGAAGGTTGTAAAAAGGATCGCCCAAAGTGGATATTATGTAAAGGCAATGCCTATGGATGATATCATTCTTTGGAAATTTTCTGTGGAAACCTCTATTAAAACATAGACAAATAATTTCTCATGAGTACAATGTTATAAGAAGTGATACCTAGACCTTAGGAATGACTAAGAACTTTATTTTCTCCCATTTCTCCCTAGCATCTCTGAGGCATCAGATAGCATTTCAGCTTTTATAATATATAATTTTTTTTTAATTTCCTTTTTTCTCTTATTTCTTTTTTTTCCTAGTGGTTCTTGGTTGGTTTGCTTTGGTCTTCTTGTTTATGTGATTTTTTTGGTGGTTTGTTTTTTTTTTTGTCAAGAAAAGACTCCAGAGTGAAATCTGGTCTTTCTTTCCCTCCATAATATAAACACATATTTGCAGTTTAATCTTTTCCTTTCCATGGTTCACTGTATTCTAATATGGGAGACAGTGATGTAAGAAGAATAGCAGCAAACAGGGAATTGAACTGTTAGGACACCTCCTGAATGACCTCTGGAAATTATGAAGACTGATTACTGCAGACTTCTAGCAGTCATTTCCAGTATCCTGGTGCTCCTGCCTTGAATTTTCCCATAGAATAGGAACAATGAAATTCAATGCAAGCATAAAATGTATTTTCATATACTCATACACACATATAGGTACGTTTGTATACGTTTCACTCCCCTGTTTGAAAAACTGGTGTGAAAAACCATTACTGTCACCTTTCATGTATTTTAGCATTCAAAGCATAAAATGACTGAATCTGTTTTCCTCTCCCCATCTGAATTTACTTTTGTTCTTATCCAGAATATTTATATATCTAATCAACTGTTCTTGCTTTCCTCTATTTTTGCCAAAATTTCTGGGTTGACATTAAGCATAGCAGTGTATTGGCAGAGGAAGAGTTCATAATGTTTTTATGTGAAAGGTACAACTATTTTTCAGTTGGTTAGAAGGTGGAAAGATCTTTTGGAATCCATTGCAACAGTATCCATTCCATATTTTTGGAACAGAAACTTGTGTTTTGACTGAAAGGCAAAAGACTAGTACATGCATTTCTCATTTCCCTAGTATACTTTGTTTGCAAAGAAGAGTTGTCTTTAAAATTGCCATGCTTAAGGTTTCATGACCACTATAGGAGTTTCCAAAAACTGTGGTGTAAAGTTAATGATAACATGAAATGCAGACTAAACAAAAGGAAAATGTGTAGGAAAACTGAATTAAACAGGAATTTTTCAGAAATATTTTATCTTTTGCTGGGAAAATTAGATATAATCTCATTAAGTGCTTATTAGTATGTTCTTTGTTTTCAAGACCTACATCAGTTACCAGATTTACAGTTCATGCTAGAAGTCATAAATATATAGAATGAGAATATACTTTCAGTGGTGGGTTATATAGAAGAAAATACTGTCTACTACATCTATATGCATAGGAGTCCATGATGATTTTTTTCCCCCCAACTTTGCAAAACCAAAGGAGAAAAAAAGCATAGTTTTTACAAATAGCAAGAAATATATTTATGGTAAACTGGGAGATAAATATATCCTTTTTTCTTACTTTACCAAGTTTACAATATTCTTATTTTGACACAAGAGAAAAATACATACTATTAAATAAACAAAAGATGAAAAAGGCTTCTACTGAACTAAAGGTGACACAGTCATAAACATTTGTATTTATTTAAAGAACAAATATCTTAATCTAAGGCATTTTAGTGATAGACAAAAATACATAGAAAAATCCTGAATGCAGACCTTTGAAAATAGTATTAAAAGGACAATTAAAGCATTTATTTGTTATACTATCATTACAGCAAACAAAAATACCATGTTTATGTTAATGAATGAAATACAGAATTGCAAGAAATAAAATATACGTCAAAGCAGCATGCATCAGTTACTTCTGCTTACTGATTATAGCAGTGCTCATTGTGAACTTTGAGGTCCAAGAGTATTCAACTTAATGAGGCTATTTAGTTCATGTTTTACAACGTCAATAAGTGGGAAAAGTCTTAAGACTTTCTGATATTGCAAGCATGTTTACATCCATCTACCAGCAACCTTTACAGTCAAACAAGAAGTTTCAAATTACTTCTAATACGATGAATATAAGTCTTTTGCATGTGACTGTCATTTAGTTGTACAGTAGATGGATCCCAGCATTCTTAAGTGGTAAACATGTGTAGATATGATGTCTTAAGGCACTCCAAATCTTGATGTATAGACTCATCAAATATACACCTCAGAACCTGAACATCCATAAAGTTTTGTTAAAACTTAGTGTGGAATATTAAGCACAGTGTCACTCAGTGTTGTGCCTAATCTCTAACAAGCCTTGTGCTAACAGAGGCCGTATTGATGGGAACATTACTACTAAGAACTGTGTTCCTCCTGAATTCTGCATAAATAGCTACAATGAACAGTTGAATAGTATTTTTATTAAATTCTTCTCTTATGTGGTGTGCTATGATATTTCAGTGTTGGTGTAGAATAAGCAGAAATATTTAATTCAAGCATGGTAAAACTGTCTTTTACTCTTACTCTTTTACTGCTAATGCTATTTGGACAGATAGAGCTATTAAATTTCAAAAAAGAAAACAATAACAAAAGCATAACAACAGAACTAAACTAAACAAAAAACAGAAAAAATTCCTTTTTGTTTAAATACTGAATTCACTGTGACATTTCTATACTATTGTGATATCTTTCTGGTGCTCTGCCTTTTACTGCCTGTGTATTATGCCAGATGGTTTCTGTCTTGGACCCTGAAAATGCTACAATAGAATGTTTTTCTACTTTCAAGCTCAGATTCTGTAATCGGATTTTACACATATAGATCCATGGGCCCCTTGAGAGGAACACTGCATGTAGTATTACTCAATGTATCAGTACTGGTCAGCATGTATTATCAAGACTCTTAGTTGTGAGGTGGCTTGTAATTCTTTATATTGGAAGGCACTTTATATTATGGTTTTAAAAAATAAAATCCTCTTTGTTGTGAGGACACAGGGTGATGTAACTACTCACTAGAAGTCTGACATCAAATAATATCCAAGTATGAGAACTGTGAAATGGACTATACTGAAAATACTAATGTTTACAAATATTAGTAGCACAAAATCAGATAGAAAAGGGGATTAACACATTTATGCTGTAACTAAATACTGACTCTTAGGTAGGAGTACTTTAACTGACAAAAAGTTCTAGTGTTTCCAGCATATTGTTCTACTTTGGATTTGTTTTTCTGTTATTGTGTATATTAAACCTGATGCTAGTATGAGTCAGATTAGTGTAAAACGTGTTAGGATATAGAGATCAGTAAACTATATCCACACAATTGGGTAAATGTTTCTAGCAAGTGTACTGATAGGGCAGCTTTTACCTCAGTTGTATTTGTTTTTCCTAGATCAGCTGCATTTTAGTCGTAGCTTTGTTAGCAACAGTACTGCTTTATATTCAGTACATTCAGAAATGCCAGCAAAATTGCTTTTCGTAATCCTCTACAACACTGACGCTTGTACTAAAGCACCCTGTCTGTTTGTTTACTGGAGATTCATCAGGCCAGCTACAGATGCTAGTTCTACAAGATCTTCCCTAGAGTAGAGTTTTAATTAAAACAACTCTTTTTACCCCAGCTGTCAGTACAACCCATATAAAAGGCAGGAATCTTGTTCTCAGAGAATAGTTTGAATATTTAGCTTGTCCTGAAGTCTGTAACCACAAAATAAAATGAGACATGGCATTTTCTACTTATCAGAATTCTTTTCTCTCTTGCCAGTTTGCAGTAACTTTGTTTGCAGAAGCTATTTTAGCACTTTAAAAAGCTTGCTTTCTTCATAAACAGGAGTTCACAATGCACATTTATTCCATTCAGATGGAAAATACGTTGCAGGAAAACTCTCAAGATTGTTTTAGTCTAATCTCTACTTTACAGGCAGAAGTTGTACAGCACCTTCTGCAACACTTTTTTTTTTTTTAACCATTGTCACCTTTCATATGAATTAAAGTCTCAAAGACTCACCATTCCTATTGAGTCAACCCTTCCTTCAAGGTGAAAGGGAGTTTTGAATATCAACTTCAATCCAGCACAAAAACCAGAAAGTCACTTGGAGAACTCTTTCTCAACCATCTACTTATCTTCACAGAGCAAAGGACAGTCAGGGCAATTTCCTTGATAAAGATGGATAAGAGCACTTCAGGAAAACTCAGTACTAGTGTATAATATGGATAGAGTAGCTCTAATATGTCATGTTTCAAAACTGCTAGAAAGAAGTCTATGCTTAGTAAGATCTGGCTAATGGATTTTCAGTTATACAAAGAATGAATTCAGGTAATCTTTCTGCTGGATTTTAATGATGATATCTATATAAAGCTCTCCTAAAAATATTTCTCTTTTCACTTGACCCTCTATTAGTATAAACCTCAAAACAACTATGTATTTTGATACCTAAAAGGTTTTTGAGTAGCACCAATCCTGTTTTCAGTGGTTGTTATTAGGCAAGGAGACATACAGTGGGAGAGATTTCAATAATTCATACTTATTTTCACACTTATATTTAGCCTACATATTGTGTAATTGAAATGTTACTTTCAAAGTAATTTGATTCTACTTTGTAACTACATCTATGAATGTAAGTTTTGGTTTAGTGAAGGAAATAGAAAATTTGTGTGTACGTTCTTTTTAAGTAGAACAATAGACCTCATTTCAGGATCAATGTGCTAAGGCAGTCATGATACAGCAAAATCCAAAACCCTGAATGCTTTGTAAATAAGTAAAAATTGAGAATGTAACAGTTCTCCTGATAATTTAATTATTAGGCTGACTGATTTGTATTTCTTTTCCACACTTTCTCCACAGTGCAGTTGATCTGTGCATTACAAAGTGATTTTTTTTTTTCCATATGCTTGATTTATGTCCTTAGATTTATTTTCTGACCATATTTTGTTGTTTGGTCTTTATATGGTTTGAGATGGACTTTTATGTTTTGGTAATTTTTTTCATGTAACACAAATTTTCCTAATGGAATTTCTTTTTTTTTTTTTCTGCATGTCATAGCATCATTTACCTGGGTCAACTCTGCTGTTTTTGTCATAAGAAAATAGGAACTTGTTCATCATTTAGCAAATCTTAAAATAACTCTTTCTGGACGCATAAACAATGACTTCTAAATAAAGAAATTAAGACTATGTCTACACTTATACCTGTATCAGCATTTCCATTCAAGTGAGAGATGTGCTTGTGGACCTTCTGCTTAAGTCATCTCAGTTTGTATCCTAGAGCAGTTATGGACATTGACAGCTGGCTTCCCCACACAAAACTTGAGCCAGAAAGTACTTTATGGGGGCAGAGAAAATGCACTCCAGTCTCTGCTGGGAATTCACACAGAGCACTAGGCTCAACTAGCATGGGGTTAACCCTCCTGAAATGTGTATAGTATAGGCATGGTTTCTTCAGCACAAGCTGTCAGTGGATTCATCTGGTGTCTTGCTAAGTGTGAAGAGAGATGCTTTCTCTCCCTCAGTTACAGACACGTTCTAGAAAGGCTACCTTCTTATTTGTTGTGGTTAGTGTTTCTGAAAATTATCTCTTTGTAGTTATGGAGAGACCTTTTTTTTTTTTTTTTGTTTGTTTGCATTATCTTTCTGTACCACAGTGGTTACTACTAGAAAGCTGAGGAACAAAACAATTAGTCATTTCCTTTTCTTTGTAGCTTATCTTTAAGCAGAATTGGTTAGAAAGGGAAGCAGATAGCAGTTTTTGCCAGGAATATAGATCTTTATGCAGGGTTCTTCAGTAGCTTCAGGTGGCACAAATCTGTTCTGTGAATTTGATCGTCATTTCATTGGCTACTTAATGCAAAATTTATTAAGAAGTCCTTGTACAAGGGGATGGATCACAGGTAAACTTTTATTTTCTTCCTTACCTAGCAAATATTGATTTTTCCTTCACTGTGGCACAAATTTGACAGGAGAATTGTGATCAACAGTGACTGCCTTTCCTAAAATTAGCCTCAAGCATGCTTAGGATTAAAGAAAGGGACTCAAATGTCAGCAGTAGTAGGAAACTGCACCAAAAGTGCTATATGAAAATTGATTGTCATAGCTGATAACTATTACAAGAAGATAACGTCATTTTATTGAGAGTGATCTTAAAACAAACTGATAGCTTATGGATTCTGAAGGAAGGTTAGAAGGTTCACCTTCTGTTAAAATTGGTGCGGCTTAGCAAACCTGTCATCAAAAGTTCTGGAAGACTGTATAGATTCAAATGAAAAAGAGGCTGGATTACTTTAATTTAGTCTGCATATTCAGGCCCATGCAAAGCTCCTGGACACTCCAAGAGGGGTTGGTTTAATGTCTGCCACTAAAATTGTTCAGGAATCAGGTTGATGGAAACTGGCAGCAGTTCTAAGTTAGACTACATCAGTGGAGAGAATGGGGTTGCTGTCAGCTACCGCAGCTTATGAAAGGCAGGTCCTGCTTGATGAGCCTGATCTCTTTCTATGAAAACATCACCCACTTAATAAATGAGGGAGAGGTTGCAGATGTCATGGACCTTCAACATGGTCCCTACAGCATCTTCTTGGACTAAGGGGCTGCCCATGGTATAGACAGGCATGCTCTTTGCTGGATCAAAAACTGGTGGTGAATGAGTTAAATCAAGCTGACCAACAGTCACAAGTGATGTTCCCCAGAGCTTGGTATTTGGGCCAAGTTCTATTTACCATCTTTATTGATGACCTCAACAAGGGGATCAGCACACTCAGTAACTTTGCATATGACTCCAGTCTGGGAAGGAGTGTTGATCTGCTGGGGACAAGGAAGGCTCTGCAGAGGGATCTGGACAGACTGGAACAATGGGCTGAGGTCAGCTGTCTGAGGTTCAACAATGCCAGGTTCTAGGTCATGCTCTTCAATCACAAAATCCCCATGCAACACATACAGGCTTGAGGAAGAGTGGCTTGAAAGTTGTCTGGCAGAGAGGAGTAAGTTGGTTGACAGCAGGAAGAATATGAGTCAGCAATGTGCCCACGTGGCCATGAAGGCCAACAATATCCTGGATTGTATCAAAAATAGTGTGGCTAGCAGGACCAGGGAAGTGATCCATTGCTTCTGTCCTCGGCACTGGGGAAGCTATACCTTGAATACTATGCTCAGTTTTGGGCACCTGACTACAAGAAGGATACTGAGGTGCTCAAGTGTGTCTAGAGGAGGGCAGGAAGGCTGGTGAGGGGTCATGAATGCAAGTCCTCTGAGGAATGGCTGAGTTGTAGCAAGGGGGGACCCAGCCTTTTGTCTCAGATAACAACTGGTTGGATGAGAGGAAATGGCCTCAGGTTGCACTAGGGAAAGTTTACATTGGATATTGGGAAAAAATTCTTCAATGAAGGGGTCATCAGGCACTGGAAGAGTCTGCCCAGGGAAGTGGTGGACTCACTACATCTGGAGGTATTTAAAAGATGTTTGGATGAAGTGCTTAGGGACATGGTCTAACAGTTGTGTACAAGGAGGTGTTAGGTGATGGTTAGACTCAATTATCTTAAGATGTTTTCCAACCAGGTGATTTGACGATATCAGATAACTGTCAGGCTGCAGTGGAACTGCAGCTTAAGTGCAAGTTTTAGATACTGAAGTCTGGACTTTTCTGTCTCTGTCAGGTGGATGCTGAAGGGGAAAAAACAACCAAAACCAAACATTATGTCCTCCCACCAATAACTCTTCCCCTAAAAAACCAAACCTTCTCAATTCACATGGTTTCTATCAAATTGAAATGGAAGCAGTTTGAAATCCCACTAAAGTGAAACACACCACCACCACTGGACCACCAAGTGGCATGCATCTCCTTCCCTCACAGTATGTGTGGTTCATGAACACACCTTCTTTTCTGGGCATGAGGTTTCCTGTTTTTGACATGTGCCTTACGCTGGGCATGAGTGTTTCATGTGTGCCTGTGCTGTCCCTGCAGTCTGCATGCTGATCAGAAAACATCTAAACCTTCACATGTGCAGACCCTGATGGGTGTGTGTCCCAGTGCTTGTTGTACCATGTGTTGTCACACCAGCTGATGGAGGCTGTCCCACTGCCTGGTGGGGAAAGTGCACCTGGATGGGGGTGGCAAGATCAGTGATTTTGGCTTTGACAGGTTTCAAACCAGTTTTGTTCTCTACTCAATTATTTCTTTGTCCCTACTATAACAAATACCTATTAATTCTTTGTAGGTTTTTAAATCCTCTTTGTAGTCTCCTGGTTAATGTTTTATCTCATCAAAGCTTGTTGTCTTCTCTAGCATTATAATTTTGGGGCAGATATACTCAAAGGCCATTCTGGATGTTCTTTTCACATCATCTTTGCAATCACATCCCTGCCATATCAGTTGTGGTTAACCATACTGTGGATACCCCCACAGTGAAAACCAAAATCTTTTGGTTTTGTTTTTTTTTTCTTTTTAGCTTCATGTATTATGCTCAAGAGGAAGAAGGCTTTGAGACTTTACTTACCCAAATACCAGGGAATAGATATCAAGAAGAGTAGGTGAGAGAGCAGAACAAGAACTTTGTCTTTCAGTAGCAGAGATTTAGATATTTTTTTTCCCCCATGCTGTGCCCTGAGGCCCAAGTCAGCTTTCTGTCTCCTGATTTTTATATACTGTTGTCCACATCTACAGACTTTTTTTTCTCCTTGCAGCTTATTTAAGTGTAGCCATCTTACTTAGGGCTGTTTGGTCACAGCTGCAAGGATTTCTCTCACCTTCCAAGGGGACTTTCAATAAACTTCACAGAATTACAGGAGGTTAGGGACTGGAAGGGACCTTGAAAGATCATCTAGTCCAACCCCACTGCCAGAGCAGGATCACCTATACCAGATCACATATGAATGCGTCCAGGTGGGTTTTGAATATCTCCAGAGAGGGAGACTCCACAACCTCCCTGGGCAGCCTGTTCCAGTGCTCTGTCACCCTCCCAGTAAAATAATTCCTCCTCATGTTTACATGAAACTTTCTATGCTTTAGTTTCCACCCATTGTCCCTTGTCCTGTCATTGGGCATCACCGAGAAGAGCCTGGCTCTGTCCTCTTGGCACTCACCCTTTACATATTTATTAACATTAATGAGGTCACCCCTCAGCCTCCTCTTCTTCAAGCTAAAGAGCCCCAGCTCCCTCGTTCTCTACTTGTAAGGAAGGTGTTCCATTACTTCAGTCATCTTTGTGGATCTGTGCTGAAGTCTCTCAACCAGTTCTATGTTCTTCTTGAACTGGGGGGGTCTACTACCTGTCACTTTATGTAGGCTGATCACTATATTACCCTAAATTTTCACTTAAAGAACTAACTTACTAAAGAACAATGACGTAACTTGCCCTGAGTAAAGTTTGGGAACATTCATGAACACAGAGAGACAGGATAAAAAAGTAAAATAAAGGTAAAACCCAAATTTGCCTTCTTTTAAAGCAGGTGCTAAACATCAAATGTAATGGTATTAGAATCTTCTAGGAGTTACATATAAATGTAATTTAGAATAGTGCAGAAAATAATAGTGCAGAGGAGTGAATTAAAAAGTATATGTAAATTGCATCTAGTGAAATCTATTTAGTTAGGTATTTAACTGTATCTTTAATTAGGTACCATTACAAACTGGGACTGCTTTACTAAGTGAAAACTACTTGTTTGAATGTTTTTGGAAAAGTAAACCTAGATTTGACAGCAAAATATTTAAGTAAAACCAACTAAAACTGACCAATGATTACTAACACGGTTCGTAAGTTTTCTAGTTCCTATTTTTGTTGTGACATGGCTGTTCATATTAGTCCTTACCTATCTACTCCTGTATCACATTTGTATTTTTCGTTTTATTTATGTCACAAGAAGTTGACAAAACATCGATTTTGAAAAGGGTTTGGAAAATTATAGTATTTTTAAATTATTGTTATTATTATCACAAATTATTGTACTGTTTTATGTAAATCATAACTGGTATGTGCAACCCTTGACTGTCAAAGTGGTTAAAACAGTGGATTGGTTTTTTTTTCCCACTCTGTTCTGAGACAAAGCTAACAATAAAAACACATGAAAATGCCTATCCAGCTTTCTCCAGCCACTTCAAGTGACTCTTTAAATTTGCGGTTTCTAATAAGCTTCATTAAGACATTTTTGGTCCCAACATCCTTATTCTACTTCAGGGACTCAGTCTAGTGTTTTAAAATACTTTGAGTTTTTCCACTTCTATATAATTTCTGGTCATTTATTGAAGACAAGTGGAGTCATATTGCCCCCAGCAGGGAAAGCTCAGAACAATTTCTTTCCTCTCTATCAAGGCCAAAGCATAACACTGAGTCCCAGGAACATGTGTTAAAAGAGTAATTTTTCAGAAATATGTCATGCCACGTGTAAGCAAGCAGTCTAAATTTGACATGTTTTATTAAGCAAATTTAATTTTTCCCTTATATTTGTATAACTTAGGTCTTGTTTCAGTATGCACAACCATAGTTCACATGGAGGAAAAATATAACTTATTTTGCTTTCTAAAATCTGTTTTCAAGATCGGTCAAATCTGGTATTTTTTTTTTTAAGACTTAGTTTGATCAGCCTTCCGTAACTATATACAACATTCCTGTTTTTGAATAGTGGTTAGAGACTTTTCAACGGATCTAAACCAATCCATAATATAAATTATACAATGATGTAGCTTCTTAGACAAAATATATAGAATAGTAAGGTTGGAAGGAA
>VWZE01024400.1:817126-833097 GCA_013396675.1 Eubucco bourcierii | reverse complement strand
CATTCAGGTTTCTTAGGAGCTCATAGACATCATCTTCTACTATAGTAGGCAGATTTGCCTGCTCCCAGTCCTCACTTTCACCCTCTGCAACTTGGACATTGTGGTTGGAGCCCTTGCTGTTAAAGACTGAGGCAAAGAAGTCATTGAGCAACTCAGCCTTGTCCATGTCCTTTGTCAGCAGCTCTCCATTTTCCTTCTGTAAGGGTCTAAGCTTCTTAGACAAAATATATTTTTCATATAAGAGGCATCAAAAAATCTCATAAGGTATCATTTAGCGAAGAACTGTGGAGATAACTCTTGATTTAGTTCCCTTAGGATTTTTATTAATGCTAAATATACTCAGTTCTTTGTGCAGAAGTTTAACTACTTCAGTTATATTCTGTAGCCATGTTGACTTTATCCTGTATTAGAATCCTATTCAGAAACATTGTGCCGTGACTAAAAAGCTACTTTTTCAGAACACATGAAGCATGTCATGATTTTTTTTTCCCCTAACCTAGAGTAGGGTTATCTTTCGATACAGTTTTATATTCAGCTTTTCCTTTAAACTTTTAAATTAAAAAATCATTCACAGAAGTAAGTCCTCTAACATATCCCTTGGTAAAATATAATATAACTTACATGTATGTTAAACCTTACAAATAAATTGCTGCTAAATATCAAAGAATGTCAGTTTAAATTGCAAAGTTCATTACAGCGTGTGTACCACCTTTGGGCTTCAGCATTTTTAAGGTACTTGATGTTTGATGTTAAATATCTTATTAGACATTTCTATTAATGTTAAAGTAGTTACCTGTGTAAGTAAGATTATTTTTTTTTAACTCTCCTTGAATGACAAAACTTATACAAGTATAGGTGATTTGATTTACACTGCTTGATATCAAGCTTGGGTTGATTCTTATTTGTTTGTGTTAACAGAGAGGAACAGCTTAGTCATTTCTGAGGCGACAGCTAAAGAAGACTGCTGATTTTGCACATTTAAAAAAATGATGACACTTTCTTTATGACTGTCTGTGGTCACTGTGATTTAGTAGGTACTTAAAAGTTAGCACAGTGCTGGGGTCTGTGCCAAGTTGTGTGTCTTGCCATTTTGTTGCTTTAAGCCTTGGGAAAGAAAATCATAGTTTAAACATCATCTGTGGCATGCTGCTGGGAGAGTTAAGGGATAGAAAGACTGTAACTTAAAGTACTTGTAAATCCTACTGCTGAGTCGTTTCTGCATGTGCCCTTTCATTCCATCATGGCATATAGACATATGCCTCAAGCACCTGTTTTTCCCTCCAAAAAACCCTAATCCACACTGTGTTCCTTAAGGATCTGAAATAATGGTTTTATACTGGGCACATTCAGGAAGCAATGTAATGTCTGAGATTTTGTCTCAGGATCTCAGTAGCTTTTTTCTAAGTCTTGTCAAAATCAAGAAATTGAATTGGTTCTTGGAAGTGCTAAGGGAAAATGCAGTTGAAAATATGTGAACCTGTAATGGTCTGTTTTGGTGACTAATTCAGGTGAAGCATCAATTACAAAGGTTAGAAGGGGTTGCCTAAATTACCTGGTCTTGTCTGAGAGAAGCTGGTTCTGGGTGCTGCCGGCAGCTCTCTCAAATGGGCCTAAGGACTTGCCAAGCTTACAGACTTGCACAGAATGGTGCAGAAGCAGGGGACTGTCCAAAAGTGGGGACAGTGCAAAAATAGCAACTATGCAAAAGTGTGAGCCATCCAAAGCAGGTACAGTCCACAAGCGGGAACCCTGGGAAATGGGAACTCTGTAAAGGCGGGAAGCTCCGTGCTTTTTTCCTCACTCTATTTAATATTTTCCTAGGAAATGTGTCCACGTGCCATATACACTGCACACGAAGAATCCAGCCAACCACCAACCAATTCTAGTGCAGGCTTTCCCACAAGTCAGTACATGTGTGGAAAGGCACCTTTTGCTGTTCCCCTTTCAAGCCCACAAGGGCAGGGGGGAAAGAGGTTTTTTGTGCCGCCTTCTTCCCCTGTTTAAACCTCCAGAGACAGAGTGGCAGGAGGGGGAGAAGAAGGGATTTGGAGTGCCCCACAACACTTGCAATAATCATGGGAAGATATTTGAATTGGGTAATTTTCCCTATAAGTTTTCCTTTGAATTAGTGCTTTATGAAACAGTGAAAATAAATGTTTAAAAAGAAAATTGTATCATAGGAAAGAATGATGCTTCCACTTACATAGATATCCACACAGGGAGGTACAGAATCACAGAATGGCAGGGGTTGAAGATCATCCACTCCAATACACCTGCTAAAGCAGGTTTGCCTAGATCAGGAATGTATCATTCCCTCTCTCCCTCCCTTCCTCACTTCCTCCCTTTTCCCACCTCTCTTCATTCCTCCAATGTTATTTCTTTTCCAGCCCTTTCTGATAAAGTTTAAGACATAAAAAGGTGCTGGGGGAAAAAAAAAAAAAAAACAAAAACTAAAAGAAATTTTACTGGCTATTAGTAGAAATCGAAAAGTTTTGTTGTAATTAGGGAACAGAAGCAAAACTTGACTGATTTAAATTGTCCGTTAAGACAGCTTCATCTCAAACAATTTTCATTTTCATTTGGACAATGAGAATACCCTGTGGAGTAATCTCTGTTTTTCAATCCTCTGTAGCCAGCAGAAAAATCCCCACAATGCACAAAGTGCTCATGGGAGTAATATGGTTGTGGTGGAAGAAAATGAAATGAAGCACATGTTGTTGCTGAATTCAGCAAGCCAAACACCCGATTATATCAAAACAGCCTAGTGTTACAACATTAAGTTCATTTTACCATAGATTTAGACTGATACTTTCGGTTTCTCTCTATAGTTTATCTATACATGCAGAAATAGAAATGATACAGAGGGGTTTTATAAACATGCAATCAAGGTAGTGGACTAAATACTACATTCAAGTCCATGATTTGTTTTCTTATGTAGTGGAAAAAAAAATGCATAGGAAAAATTTTCATTCTGAGGATGGATACCCCAAAGTACTACCTTCTTGATGGCAATTTTAATCAATTAATTCTTAGCAAATGGTAGTTTATTCCTCTTCCACAGAATCATGAATATATACGGTTGGAAGAGACCTCAAAGATTATCCAGTCGAAACCTCAACCCATCACTGAAGGGTTGACGCTAAACCATGTCCCCAAGCATCAGGTCCACACACTGCTTGAACACCCCTAGGGATGATGACTCCTGGGCAGACCGTTCCAATGTTTGGCAAGTCTTTCAGTGAAGAAATATTTCCTAATATCCAGCCTAAACCTCCACTGGCATAGCTTGTAACCATTTCCTCCAGTCCTGTCACTTGCCATGAAGTAGAAGAGGCTGCCCTCCAAAAGCAGCATTTTATATAGCCTGGTTTTGGGTGGTGGTTATTTTTGTTGTTGTTGACTTGGGGATTTTTGTTTAGTTTTTTGTCTTCTTGTTGTTGCTGTAACCAAGCAAGTAAAAATCTTTATTTTCTAAACTTTTAACTTTAGAAGATTTTTGACTTGTTTTTACTACATTTTTGAAACATTGTTTAAGGATAGAGATAAATTCATATGATGTCATAACAGATCTTTTTGTTGATGATCATATATTTTGCATGCTATTTTAAATCACTCAAGTAGAACATCAGTAAAAATATGTAGAAGATTTGTTAGGTTTTTTTTCCCACTAGCTATTTTTCACAGCAGTGGTGATTTGCCTGATTAAGAGATTAGTCTCTTAGAAGAGCATATTTGAATGAGAATGAGCTCCAAATGCTCACTGGTACCAAGCAGATTATTTTCCACATGATGGAGGCGGTTCTAATTATTTGCACTTGCTTTGATTGCTGTATTGCCTATTACTATTTAGATTACCGTATTATTGCCATAAAATGTGCTGCTTTGGTGGCAAAAATAATTTTTGTGTTAGACAGAGAGGGGTAGAGATGCAAATTAAATGGAGAGCTATTAAGTGGGTTTTAAGGAACATACAGGTTACATGCTATTCCCTGAAATGAGTCAACAGATTTGGTGACAGCATATACATAGAGAATTATAAATCTTGTAAAATCATGTCAAATCTACAACGAAATTTCGGTATTTTTTAAATGCAGAAAATGTTATATGACTTCATTGTTTTCTAGCATCAGTCTCTAAATCCTTTCTTAAGTTGTTAGTTTGTTTTAAAGCAACCAGACAGAATCCTGTGCTCTACAGGGTGTTTTTAATGCCACAAAATTGTTCACAATAGGCAGCGTGTATCCACAATAGCCCAGGGAAGCCCAGAGAGTCCCTTGTAGCCTGCAGAGCTCCCAGGTCTCTGGGCCAAAACTAGCACATTAGTATCCAGGCAAATAAGCTTCACTAATATTGCGTGACATCAAATTAATAACCATAATTTCTACCTGTCTCAGTTGCCCTAGGAGGAGCTCTGGAAGAATTTATTTAAATCTGTGTGATCTTTTATTTCCTAGGGATAATATATAAAAGAAAACAGCTGCTCATCCATTCGTAATACTTGGAGATACTTTTTGGTTGGTTTTTTTAAATATACTACAAGGAAGCTTTCTCTCTTTCTCTTAGATCTTCTTCATGATGTGAACTTCTGAAGGGGAAAAAAAGTTCTTTTTTTTACAACACCCCTTCAGTTTGTACTCCAGCAGAAACCAAACAAAAGTTATCTTCTGATTTTTGTAATAGCATGCTGTAGAACGTCTTGTGTGAGCAGAATTTATATGAAATAAGTTAACATTAAATCAGTATTTTGCAGACTGTGGATGTGTGGTTAAGGAGTAGAAGCAGCATGAGAAATATTTGTTAAGATATCAACTGTCTCTCAGAACCAAAACCAGACAGATGTGTCAGCATAACCCTATGCCTACACTCATTACAAATACAGATACGCTTTCAGAGGTGATGTGGGAAAAGAACATAGAGAAGACCACCTTGGAAAATGTGGCATTAATAATATCAGATCATGCAGTGTTGCTTAAATAAAAATCCCTGCTGAACCTATCAGTTATACTGCAATAACAGTCTCTGTAGAGGATTTGGAAACCTTCAGGTATTCTAAGAAATATGATGATTTGGGCTTAGCACAATTTACAAGCACATACATACAGTTATATAGAAGTTAAAAGTATCACAAAAACACAAAAATCCCTTCAAAACAATCAGATTGCTAGGAGGCTCCCGACCCAAACCTCCCCCCTTCCCCCTCTTTCCCTTCCTTAAGAAATAACCAGATCAATCCCCATATATCTCACATGATAAATCTGGAGAGATTTGAGGTGAGATGTCAAAAGGACAGCAAGGAGGTTAGAGGAAATAAAGGGTTAGGTCAGATTATAGTTAAGGCAGGAGCAAACAGACTGCCAGAGTGAAGAAAAACAACTGAGAGCTAACTGCGAAGCGCATGAGAAATATTTTGACTAGTTGTGTTTCTCAGCAGAATGAGTGATACAGGTTACTGTTGGTTTTTTCTTTCTTCTCACAGCTAAGGATTTAATTTCTCTCAGTAAAATATTCCAATTAGCCTCAAACCAGCACAAGTTCCCCACCTAATATTTTTATCATGTTGAGAAGCAGGGTGTTGTTATATTACAACATGCAGACTCACTGAAAACCATTGTATCCAGTCTCTCCAAGTCGTTTGGTCTCTATGACTTATTCTAGGAGCAGGAAAGCTTTGTAAAACATAGCTGTAAGAAATCAACATTGCTGTGTGCAAACGACAGCCTAAATGTGTCCAAGAATCACACAACTCACTCCTCAGGTCTGTACAGATTGTGGGTGGATGTGTGTGCCTGTATATTTATGTAACTCTGAATTGTTGAGACAATGTCCAGTCTTTTCTTCCTTTATCCTTCACTTCTTCATTTTTAGTATAGGATGCTCTGTGTAATGGGTAAAGTTGTTACTTTTTAATTTCACCAGTATTCTGTATCAGTGTTTACAACAGAATCTACTGAGACTTAATACATAATATAATTAGCTGAATCTTTATCTCGGAACTATGTGAGGCCGAGACCATGCTTTTCTGTGTCGTCTGTGTAGTGTTACATTTCAAAAATGTTTTCTTTTTACAACCACTTCCAGATTTTTCTCTCCTTCTCATTTACTTGTTTTTCCTTTGAGGGGAAAAAAAATAATTTGAAGTGGTTTAAAAGCAACAAAAAATATATGGTCATGTATTGCTTGCATTTGCATGATTAAACATGGCAAGATTAATGCAAGTGAAAGTCAATGTATACATCAAGTCAGTTTTCTGTGCGTAGACGAAATCTGAATTAAAATAGTAGCTTGTAAACTCAATATCTGTGTGGCAAGTTGACAAATAGTAAATAAAACCTAGTAATAAAACTCAATTCATTTCAAGTCTGCAAATATATTGAAGTAGTTGATCGGGCAAACAGAGTTATTGTCTTGTCCTCACAAAATGAGAAATTAATCTGATAATTGTCCAGATAAATATAACTTGTTATCTCTGATAAATTTGTGGGGGAAAACAGTTGTACTGTTACTCTTAAAGAAATTGGTTTATATATCTGAACATGCAATGTTTTTCACAGTGATTCAGATTAAATTATAATTAAATCTTTCTTAATTGACTCGTGATGAATACTTAGAGTTGCTAGCTAATCCTTCGTTCCTTGAAATTAATTCTTAAATTAGAAGAGCAGTGGACTATACCTTCATGTTCATTAAGGCATATTAATAAGCACTTAAGATCAAACATCTTTATACAGTAAATGCCTATGTATATACAGACCACATACCTATGCTCTGTAACCACATAGATTTATTTTCTGTTTTGAACTTCATCTGCTTCAGTTTGCTTCAGACAGGCTGTAAGTGCAGTATGTGAATCACTAGTTCAATTTATTACTGTAGCTGACTTTGCAATTGCTTTTCCTTTTGGGGATTCTTCAAAGTTTTGTAAATATTTATTCAGAGAGTGATTTCAACTGTGTCACAGTTTTCTAAGGATACACAACCCTAAGAAATTGTCTCTCCTTTTCCATATCTTGAACATTACAGTTGGGAGAGGAGAAGGTTCTACACCTTTTAGGTTTTTAACAAATTAGTGATTTCTGGTTGAATATTTTTTAGAATATGAACAAAGCAAATGTGTATCAATATTTTGTGAGCAATGTGAGTAAAAAAAAATTGTTTTCAAATTCTGCAATGTATAAACCATTTATTCAATTTAAATACAAGACTTGATAATTTATTCCTAATAATAAAAAAACTAGTTGTCTGAGTAAAATCGATTGCAGGTATTAAGCCATGTACTATAAGTGCTGATAATTAGTAACCTTAAATGTCTTTCCTTACAGTTTTTCTTAAATATTGCATAACTATTTCTGACTTGGTGAACCCCAAGACATTCAGTGTAGATATAATTTACATTTAGCACTTTTTATGCACCGTAGTTTTAAAATTATGAGTTTTTTATATACCATACAATCTGTTTTCTAAAAGCCCTTTTAATTTTAAGCTACCCTGAATAACAAAGCATATGAAGGATGATAGCAAGTAGCTGCAGGAAAGGCTGGAAAATTCTGCACTAAAATAAAACACAGTCTCCAAAATGCCAGCAAAAGCTACACATAGACAGCACCATATATATTTATGCAGCAGTACATTAAGGTAAGCGATATTGTAAGCTTCATATAAATTAATAAAACTCTAAAAACGTAATCATGATTTTTGAGTTTCACTGTTCTCAAATATAAAAATTAGAGAGGGGATGATGACAAATTCACATTAGTGTTTGAGTGAGTATCTTGCTGAGGTTGAGAATAAAACCAACATTCAAAGTATCACAGCAGTTCACAGCTTCATCATGTTACAGTGCTGTATGATGATGTGCTTCGAAATTTATGCATCTTAAGGTTTTTCTCCTTTTTAATAGATGAATGTTAATGAAAGATAGACATTGCAATGTTAAAACTTGTGGAATTGTCAAGAAACCATCTTAGTTTTACAAGATGTATGCTAATATAAAGGCTAGTGCTTCTTTTTGCTTTCCAGTAAAGTATTTTGATACTAAGACTGCTGTTCAGAAAAATACAGAAGTACATACTTTATCTGATGCTGTTTAGAATTGCCAAATGCTTAAACATCCTCTTAAACTCTAAGTATAATAAACATTTTCTGTTATTCTTAATCATCTTCTTTTGTGATCTTCTTGATCGTTTCACCCTGATTCATTTCTTATCCGGCCATGTCATTTTTAGCATAATTTTCAATTTGGAGCCTCTGCCTGCTGTACAGGACTCCCTTATCATTTTGCATCCACTAGCCCAGTGATTCTAAATAGACATCATTTCAGAATTGGAGAACTAGCATGTGACAAATAACACCACCTCATTTCATAAGCTTTTCTTGTAAATTAGGCTTTATTAACACTGAAAAAATGTTAAACAGGGGGGAAAAAAATAAGGTTATTTCTTCATATTTCAACAAGCAAATACCAAGCAGAAATTGAAGCCATGAATTTCTGACATTGACTTCCTCTGCTGCTATTTTTGCATGTGTCAGCAGGTGGTGCTGAAATGCAGTGTAGTGCTTGAGAGAAAATCTTACACACACAAAAAGTTAAATAAAAACTGTTTTGCTTTCTCGGATGTAGGAGGCTTTGTTGTTCAAATCATCTTTAAGTTATTCTATTATTTTTATTTCTAAATATTAGCAAATTGTGGAAAGTA
Organism: Eubucco bourcierii; assembly: GCA_013396675.1. Classification (NCBI taxonomy): domain Eukaryota; kingdom Metazoa; phylum Chordata; class Aves; order Piciformes; family Ramphastidae; genus Eubucco; species Eubucco bourcierii. The sequence continues at coordinate 824,404 of VWZE01024400.1, read as the reverse complement.
TAGTTCAATTTTATTTTGCAGCCGGTGACGCTATTTTTGTAAAATGCAAATTGCTGTCACATGTGCATTGATTTTTGTAGGGCATGCAGGCAACATGGGCAAAATATAAGAGGGTTATATGGGTTTGTGACATGAATACTTAAACCAGTAGGGACAGTGAGCTCATTCCTGTGGTGCTTGCCACAGATCCATTAAGAAATTGTCACAGAAAGCCACCATCACTATTCTTTCCCAGACTAAGGATAGATTTACGCAGTAAAACTGACAGAGTAATGGTGCCATCTAGGGATTAATTTTTTCAGTGCTTTGTATCCACTTTTTCACCGAGTGTGGGCAGCACTTAACTAGTGAGCAGTGCTTTTAAAGTAGAACTCCTGCCTGGTGTACTACTTCTGAATGTTATATACTGAAAAGTGTCAGCCCCACTTAGTTTAGGAGGATGAATTAATTTCTTCTAAATCTTGTCTTTATTCTCTCTTTTGGGCTGGAAACAGCTCAAGAAGTAACTAAATAGAAACCGTGGAGTTTGGGATGCTGTTGGCAAAATAGCACATGCTGTTGATACAGCACCAATTTTCACAACTGAGAAGCATTTTCTCTGCTGTCTCATTCAATGCATTGGGTGGTTTAATAAGAATATTGGCTTTTTAGTATACTTTTTCACTGCCATTTCATTGTAAGACATGAACAGGAACTTCCACAGCTGCAGTCTCACCTCTTTGTATAGGGTTAATAGCAATTAATCAAACCAGCAAACAGAGCTAAAGTGTTTCCTCTCTTTGCTACACCACATTTCTATGGTGCTTAGTGGTATTGAATGTGAATATTTCATTCGGCAGCAAGAGACTGATCTTCTTTCACTGGAAAATGTGGACATAGACATGAAAGTTAAGTGGTCTCTAAGGTTTAAGGGCATGAATGTGAATATATTAAGGTTTTGGATTTTTTTTCCAGATGAAACTGTAAGTTTACATATAAGATTTATTGTCCTAGGTGATACAAAACACAAGGAAGTTAGGACTGGTGCAAATTAATATCTGGAAAAAGTCACATATTTATACTGAGATTCATTACATTTTGCTGCAGATGTTAAAAGCTTTGTTGGCTTTAGGCTCATTGCTTGCATGGGGACAGGTCTGTTTCTTGTGGAAGTTGTGTCTTGCTCATTGACCAACACAAGCCTCATAGTATAGCACATGTGTGTCTCTGCTGTACCTCCTGTTTTTCAAATAGTGGCCATTAGGAAGGTTAAAAGGCAATAGATAGCCTATACTGAGAATTAAGAGGTGATTTTAATGTTGTGTAATTTGGTTAGATCTGCATTGGCCAGCAAATGATCCTAGGTACTTTAGTGTTTCAGACTGCCTTAAATATCGATTATATGGAAGGTGGCAGCCAACAGGCATCACATTGCTAGTGCTTTTTTTCAGAAGGAATGGAGTTCCTCAGAAACGAAGACTAGTTCGTATGATGTGATAAAGAAGAGGCTGCTTAGATGTACTTTCCAGACATTGATCAGCTGTTTATTCCCAGCACAGGTTAAAACTCCTAGTATCATGTTCCTTTTCTTCACACCACTGTATGTCCTTTGCCACAGAATCATAGATTAGGGGCTGGAAAGGACCTCAAAACATCATCCAAGCCAACCCCCCTGCCAGAGCAGGATCACCTATACCAGATCACACAGAAATGCATCCAGGCAGGTTTTGAATATCTCCAGAGAGGGACTTACCCTTGGCAACTATTCTTACTTGCAATTAATTTCCCCTCCCCAACAAGAACTCTATATTCTGCTTGCCTGGCATGAAATACAATTTTTAAAAATAAAACTATTTCCCTCTTCTTCTTTCTTCTGGTGTAGATTTCCTGAAAAGCTTTTCCAGAGTTGGATCAAGAATCAGCAACTGGCCAAACTGCTATTGGATAAAAGCAGCTGGCCAGAGCCTGACACATTATGTTATTTGTTTTGATAAGAAATCCTCTGTTGTTCGTGAAAACTAGCATGTTGCAAACCATTGGAGACAAAAATAATACAGGAAAAAAGCAGGTTTACAAATATTTTTCAGTTTTGTTTTCATGGCCAGTTGTGTGTGTTACGAATCCTCTGAGATAAACATCTTTGTAGAAATCAAAACATTATTTGAAGTGGAGATGAAGCAGATATCTATAATGAAAACAGAATAATCCAGACATTTAAAGAAACTCAGTAATTTATAAACCTTCAGAGAAAAAAGAAAAAGTAATCATAAAATTGTTATATGCAAACTTTGTACTTAGGTATTCATTCTAGTAAATTGCCTAAGCACTGTGTGTCAGCTCTCAAATTAACTCTTACATCAACTACTATGTCATATATTGAAGGGAACTAAATACCCTAGTGTCAGAAGAATTCTTACCTTGTATCTTATACTTTAAAGAATTGTTAAAAATCCAGCTGCACATTAATGACACTTCTCATCAAACACGTGTTATCTACTTTACCACTCTTGACCTTATCATATGGTAATTTTCTAGCTTTTAAGATGTAATTTTGGAGATTTTTCAGAGGTACTCCCATTTTCTTACTAAGGTGCTTTTGCTGTCTTAAGTAGTCTTTAAATGATCTACTTCTAGTACTTTCACTTTGTATTTTATATGTTGATTACGTGAACTCTTGCCTTGATGTATGAATAGTAAAAGAATATATAAATAGCTTTAAATTAAATTTGCATCAGCTTCTAAAGTCAGATTATTTCATATTGTAAAGATGAATATCTCAATCTTTACTACATAAATTATGAAAAAAATACTTTATAAAATTAAAAATGTCTCAAAGGTTTTATGACTTAGCATATTTTGGAAACACTTTAGGTTACCAATGATATTTTTGACAATTATTCTTACTTGGAAAAATTGAATATAAGCCTTTTCCTAGAACAAAATGCTTAGCCAACCTTACCAGTACCTTGTTTGGTGTCCTTCTTACTTAGTCAGTGTTCTGATACTTGTCAAAATCCTTAGATTTTCCAGAACTGCAAATTAATATTTATTTAACAAATATAGTTTAACTCTGGTACCTGAATGCAGTGTGCATTTCGAGATTCAGAGTGAAATTTAAGATAAGAAAAATGTCAACAAAATCTTTTATTCAATCTCAAATTTTTATTCAATTTTGTAGATGATTAATGATGAGAACTTAACAGACACCACTTGCAAAGGTTCTTTTCTTAATTACTACTTACAGTACCACAATCTAGTCTATTCCTGGGCCAGTTAGTTAAGACTGCTCCAAATTCCTCTATCCAAAATATGTTAGTTACAAATATTTTTCCTGAATAATATGCCCTTTCTATCTGTTAAACGTACTTCTCAGCATTGCAGCATCCATTCCTATGGGCATGGCAAATGTGGTTTTTTCCCTGCATACATCCCCTCGTAATGCCGTGTTCTTCTAGTCAACTCTCTCTAAGCTTTCATTTTACATCTTTGGCTCATCAACTGCTTTCTACTGAGAGCTAATCCTCCTTTCATGATCATTCACATCATGAAACCAGCATGCACAACTGATTGCTTTGTGATATAAGTCTGCTTGTTACATTTATTTATATTTTTTTCCAAACAAGACTTTTATGGCATTTTTCTCATGTAGCCTGTACCCTCGGCGAGAGTTTTCTGTAAACATCCCTAGCTGCTCCTTTGTTCCTTTTTTAATCCCTTCTTAAAAATCTTGTTTCTGTGATACTTAAAGACGCATGATCATTGTTAGCTGTGTGACTGCTGAAACTCATCCAACACTTTTAAATAAAATGTTCTCAGATCTTCATCATGAATCAAAATTTTATGCTCCTTTTTCTGACCCAAGAGCTACATACCCTAAATGACAGGAGAGATAGAGTATTTAGTGTGTCTAGTCGCTTCACGGGATTGAACTTTTCTACAGAAAGAAGCTACTCCAAAGAAAAATTTGGGAACAACTCTATTTGTCTTTAGAGTGGGTGTATTTTTTTTCCATATTGACTGTAGAAGTAGTCTAAGTAAACTGCTTCTCCAAACAGATATTCCAATGTCTTCTCCAGGCTAAATACCGATCATTATAATGTTTTATGTTTTATTATCTCTTAGCATTGTGCCATAAAATTTGAGTCAGAAATGGTCTTTGTAAAAATTTATTTACAAATAGTGCTTATTAGCTTATTGGCTATGTTTGTCAAGTGTGTTTCTAAGCTCATTCAATTCTCAGTATGACAAGGAGAAATTTGGAGTCATTCTGCACATCTGGTTTGCATGAATTGTTTCATTAAAGTTTAGAGAGAATTCTGTAGAACTCTGAGGAACTCAGTGTAAATCTACAGGAAAAGTGTTTATTCACAGATGTTCTAAGAAACAGGAAAAGTATTCATAGATGCTCTAAGAGATAGTAGTTAAAGGGGAAAAGATAATAGGTTGAGCACATAAGTGATTCTAGGAGCATTCAGAAACATCAATAGAGGCCACTTAGAGATGGGGAGTTACAAAACCAAAGAAAATAAAAAAGTGTGAAACTTGTCACCAATTCAAACATGGAATGTAGGCATCAAGTAGAGATACTGTTATTGTGAAGCTGCTCTGTCTCAGTGATCTTTATAGTTATAACTAAAATTGCTTACATGTAGTCTCAAAGAATAAAGCAAATGTGATGTAGCAGTGCATGCCTACCTTTGATCAGATATATTTCAAGGATGTTAAGGGATGATGTCAAAGTATAATGCACGTTAACTTTGCAGGTTTTTTTATTTATTGATATTGAAGTGAGAAGTATTTAAGGTTTTTAAAATAATGCTAAAGGATGAACAGTATGATTAAAGCAAATCAATGAAGATATGGTCTGTTTTACTGCTACACCCTGTTGACAATAAAAGCCCAAGAAATAGTTAGTAGGTCTTACATGTCTTCTACATATTAATGTCTGGAAAATTCTTCACCGTAGTGTGCTATGCTTTTGGAGATTGGACATTACCCCACTGCTGTGGCTGTGGGAAATTTAAACAACAACAGACTTCATCTTGGAGACAATGCTGAGGGTATAAAGATTACAGTCATATTACCAAGTGTCTTTCAATCACCTCTGTAAGCATGATAAAGGTTTAAATAGGGTTTTTTTTGATGCGGCATTTGATTTTCTGTTTGTTCTGGGGGGTTTGTTGGTTGTTATTTTTGTTTGTTTGTTTGTGATTGTTGGTTGGTTAGTTTTGTGAGTTTTGTTTGGGTTTTGGGGAGTGGTTTTGGTTATTTGGGATTTTGTGTTTCTGTGTGTTGAGGGGAGGGATTGTTTAAGTGCACCTTTTACTCACTTTCTGAGCAAACACATGAAAAAATCCCAAGCCAAATGCCTTCCTCCCCAGTAATTATGAAGAAATTGATAATACTAAATGTTACCAAACTATATTTACCTAACTTCTTTTCATAAAACATTGGATAGTATTTCTGAGAAAATACAAATCCCTGGTTACTGTTGCAGATTTAAGAGGAAAGAGGCCTCCGCACTCTACACAATGACTTACAAAAGCAGAAGAGTCATTGGTGATTTTTCTTTTCAAAAGGAAAAAATGTTATTTCCTGACAAACTCTTAACAGGATTTTTCTAAAAGAAGCAGAACCATCGTGCATGTCCACTGGTAGTTCACTTAATAGAAACACTGTATTTTGTAGTCACTTGTTACTGTATTGTTCTCGCCCATAAAAGTCCCTGACAGCCACTCACTCAGAAAGCGAAACAGTACAAAGGAGAAAGTAAAGAAATAACTGTATTGAATTTGTCTGCCATTTAAATAAAGTTGCCATTTCCTCCCAATCTGTCACAAAGTAATTGTTTTGCTATCTAGCTGTAGCAAATTTTAACAGCAAGAAACTCATTATTTAAAGGACTTTTAAATTTCACATTTTTATCTCATTCAACAGTAATCTTTCAAATTCTGTTCCTTTATTCTGCTTAATACTGCTGACTAAATTGCTAGTGACATATGATTCCTCACTTGGATTGATGTTCAGTGCTGAAGGAAGCTGTAGTCCAGGTACAGGTCTATGATGAAAAACTAACTTTCCTTCACTCAAGTGTGGAAACTTGGGTTTATTTTTCTCTGCATACTTTACCTGAGAAGTCTGCATTGCTCTGAGTAGATCTAGAAATATGTGGGTGACTGAGACAATAGACTACTTTCTTACTTCATATGTCACAGTAAGACAATATAACCACTATTAAATCTGGTCATTCTTATGCTTTGAAATCCTAAAATAAATCTTACAACGATTTTATGACATGCAGTGTCATAAATATTTATGTCCATCTGGAAAAATAAAAGTAGATTAAAGTTCTAGTTTAATGTGTGGAGATCTGTCCTCAAGTCCTGGCTAAATATGTGCTAATACCTTCTTTATCGTTTTCTGCACTTAGGAAAAACCCACTTATTCACCTCTACATTTGTCTTGCAGTGTGTTTTAATGAGGTTTACCATCAATGTATCTTCAAAAATTAAATCCCTGATTTCTAGGATAAGTCTCCCAATTACTAGAATTACGTTGAATTAAGTAAATTACATTTGATGCTTGGAAATTTTTCTAAACAACTTCTGGCTTCTACAGAGAGTGAATAATTCTTTGTACTGAACAGTTTAAGATTTTTGGTGCGGTTTTCTGTGCTGTTCTATATGTATCTTATTTTAAAAGCAAATTAATAGCCTCATAGTATCATAATATGCTTCTGACTAAATGCTTCCATGACTAATGATATAGCTAAAATTTTCTGGGTTTTTATTATTTGATGCAGTTACATCTATCTGAATTTTCAATGTCATCCATATTCCCTCATGTCCTGGGTTAACACAGCCTACTCTCACAAGCCAACCCCATGCCCCACACACAGATGGAAGGGAAAGCAACACTAAAAAACCTCTGGGTTCAGATAAGGAGTTTAATGAGATCATATGCTTATTTCCAAACATTTCACCACCTTGCCAGGGTTTTGCACTTGCTCAGGGGTGAAATTCCAAAACACCAGAGGTGCCCACATGCACATACTCTCCCACACATCCTGCCACTCATAATTATCCATCTCTGGGGCAGATCTGCACAAGTTATTCTTGGGAGAGACCCATATTGCTCTGCAAAAAAATTGGCACATCAGTTGTGTGAGATTACATCTAAACCAAATAGCTAATGGAATAACCATATAATAACATGCCAGTAACTAGCACAGGAATAGTACATCTTTAAGCCATTCCCCTGAGGTGACAAACAGGACCTTAGCACATAGGTATTTGCTTT
>VWZE01024400.1:791313-816956 GCA_013396675.1 Eubucco bourcierii | reverse complement strand
CGTTATCCCGACACTTCTGTCTCCTGCCAAAATTGACTTAGTGAAGACAGCCTGCTTTTTGAGCCCCGTGTTGGGACACCACATAAGGACTGTACTGTGTTAACACAGCCTGTTCTCACAAGCAAGACCCCATCCCACTGTGATGAGATATTAATAACCGACTACAGGAAGGCTGGGGAAGGATTATTTACAAGGTCCTGCAATGACAGGACAAGGGGCAATGGGTTTAAACTGGCAGAAGGGAGATTTAGACTGGATGTTAGGAGGAAGTTCTTTACAGTGAGGGTGGTGAGGCACTGGAACAGGTTGCCCAGGGAGGTTGTGGATGCTCCCTCCCTGGATGTGTTCAAGGCCAGATTGGATGAGGCCTTGAGTAACCTGTCCTAGTGGGAGGTGTCCCTGCCTATGGCAGGGGTTTGGAACTAGATGATCCTTGAGGTCCCTTCCAACCTTACCATTCTATGATTCTATGATTCTATGACTATGAATTATTATTATTAATAACTCTGTATGTTAATGTTTATTATTAATATTTTAAAAATCAGGGGAAATTCCCTCAGATTCTTTGGATTTTCAGTTAACAGGAAATATTTGCACAAAGGATATTTATTAACACAGAATTAAACAGTTTAAACAATCTGAACTTGGAAAAATAGGAACGTGAAATAGGGAAAATTCTAACTGTGCTGCAGAGGCTTCGCATTAACCTTAGCACATGGTACTCACTATGCCTTGGATTCCTGAGTAAGCTTCCCGTATAAGAATGCTTCCAAAACTCACAATAATGATCTCATGGTAAAATACAAAATATTCCAGGCAGAGGGGAGGAGAGAGAGAGAGTTGCAGAGAGCTGCTACCATTGTAAGCTGCAAACACGTGGCCACGGCGATTCCTAGTCTAAAGAGCCACGCTAAGAGGTGCTGCTTCCTGCTGCGCAGGGTAGGCTGTCTATGTCATAAAGATGATCTCTGAAGAAAGGCACGGCTTCTGAATCACCCCCTCTTAAATAGACCAATTTGAAAGTTAAACAGACCAATAGGCATTTAGCATTCTTATTCTGCCCGGTGCATTTAAAGCTTCGTGCCTCGTGTGACCACACAGGCACATTGAGAGGCTGGACCAGGCACCTGACACGTGGTGCTAAGCTCCTAGCCCCAAGGCTTTGCTTTTGCTCAATCTACTTCAACTTCCGGACCCTGAACAGAAGGAGGACTGAGTGAGGGTTTAAATCAACCTGGCAGGATTTATGCCTACCAGGACACCCACACACAGATGGGAGGGAAAGCAACACAAAAAACCTCTGGGTTCCTGTAAGAAATTTACTATCATATGCTACACAATTACCCTAGCAAATGCAGCAGCAGAAACCGGCGATAAAATGGTTCTCCCCACTCTAGCACCTAGCAGCCAGCACAGCAGAAAAAGCTGACACCCCAAAACTCATTATCCAGAACAGGAAACCTCTCATGCTACAATCTGAACTTCAAGATCCATGATGCTTTGCTCCAGCCAGCATTTTCACTTCGAAGCTGGCGTGATCGCAGCATGTATTGACTTAGACAACTGAACCTGTGACACTTCCTAACAGTGATTAACGAATTTAATGGCCTCAGTAGGTTTAAGAGGCATCTTGTGCTATGATCAATCAAATGATTAGGGTTTTTTCTGTAGATGATGGGGGCTTCATACCTTTTTTCTCCATTAAGTATGGGCTGCTTTCTCAGTAAAATAATTTATATTAGGATATCAACTTCCTCTTCTTCCTCCCTGCTGGCAATGAATGGATCCTTTAAGGTACTCAGTTCCCTGAAGACTGAGTAAACTTCTGAAGTGTGCTACTCGTAAGGATGTAAAGGCATTTTACAGCTGCAGACGTCTAAAGGGAGCATGTGAAACTCAGTTCATTAGAGTGATTTTTATTCTTTTACATGAGACCAAAAGCTGTTCTTAGTCAGTTTAGTTAGGGAGTTCTGCACTACATTTTTCTGAGAAGAATATATTTGAACAAATAACTAATGTTATTCTTAGAATGGGCTGACCTATGGGGCCTTGAGGGGAGAAACGGGCAGGGGAGAATCAGCAAAGTGCTGTAATAGCATTTATGCCCAAAATAGGAGGACAGATTAATGTTCAAGAATGACATCATGGTGAGGTGTAAAGCTATTAATCAAAAAATCATAACCTTGTACCCTTACATCTTAGTTTAGAAAGATAGTCTATGTGCCGTAGCCTTTGTATGGCAAATGAGATACAGATGCCCTTTGCTGAAAGGAACCAGTTTTTATCCTCAGGACATCTTCAGGAGTTTGTCATCTTAATTGGAGAAAAAACCCCAAAATATCAATCAGGCATAAGTTATGTAGACCCTAGCCTTGCTAGGAGGTACAGTCTGGTAAGGTTTAGCTGCTCTATTAGGCGATTGTTTATACAGTTTATGCTTAGGCAGTATATACTTTGAACATGCAAGTGTAATGTAGCTTTGAAACCTTAGGCAAAATATGCTGCAGTATCAGCCCTTCAAGGTGACTTTCTTTCACGCTTTGGTGCTTCTTGCATTTCCATTCATCTGTGTGCCATATCTTGCTTCATATCCAGCTGGATTACACAGAAATTGATCGTGATTTTTAAGATAGAGCCAAAACTCCCAGGAGATCGCCTTTATGCAAATCACATTCTCTAGAGGAGTGAATAGATGCTTAGAATAAAGGAAAAGTGGATAATTACCTGTTGGGTGGTAAATAATCATATGCCTAAAAGAAGGCAGAAAAATAAGCACTGCGTGTGTTTGCCTTTGATATTTTTGACTTTGACATAATTTAGAATTCTTAGGGTAGTACTTAATATTTAGAGATGAAATGCTATTTTACAGATAGAAGAATTTAATCCAGTTATACTTCCTTGCTCTGTTGCTCTTCCTTCATTTGTTTTCCCAGTCTGTTTGTGTATTATATCTGTGTAAATGTGCTTGCGTGTTTTAGGGGGTTGTTGTTGGTTTGGGTTTTTAAAGAAAAACATGCATTTTAAAGTTAAAACAGTATGAGATTGAAAATCCTTTCTACAAGATGACAACTGATCTGGCTTGAGGTTGGGAGGTCATGAAAGTCTTAATTTGGAAAGCTTAAGAAAAATATGAATGCACGACCAAATTATAAATGCACATTGACTCTACTTCTGAAGACAAAAAGGAAAATATTAAAATTACTGTCAACATTTTTTCTGCTGTTATAAAAGGACTGTAAAAGTATTTGTGTACGTAAGTTGTACACATAGTATTTAAATGATAGAATTTATAATTTGAAGCATTGTTTCAAATAGATAATATTTATATGTAAATTTTAGCCTTAAAGGCAACATTGTCACTCTTTCTTCTAGCCGTTTTTCAAGTGCAGTGTTCGTTTGTGAGGAGTAGCAGTTTTACAAGATTGCTAATAAAAGTGAAATGTAAAGAGGAGGTTACCATCTTGCAGTGAAAATTACAGTCCTGAAAATATTATCATTTGCTTAATACATGTCCACTTCTATATGTATGCTTAATACATGTACGTATGTCTCTGTGTATATATATATTTACATCTAGTACGATTACTTTGACTTTAGGAGGATTATGCCTATACTTCAAAGTAAGCAAAAGTTTGTTGTTTTTTTTTTTTTTTACCATCAGAACCCTGTTTACCTCTTAAAGTAGATTATTAATAAAATGCTTATAAAAACAACATTCCGTTCTAAACAAATCTTTGACATTGTAAGAATTAACTGTTTTTACTATTTACTATTATGCTACTATTCCTAGTTGCCTTTTGTTACAAAGTTTTCAAAGACCTAACTAGTGTGAATTCACAATTGAGACAATTAGACATATTTTTTCTTGTGAAATGTGAATAGGCACCTGCAGAAAGGGCAAAAATAGATAACACGAAGAAAGGTAAACTGATTTTTTTTCTTCAGAATAAATGTGGGGGTTTTTTTTCCTCCTAATATAATTATTAGTCTCTGCTGATAATGAATTAAATCTTCACTTCTGTGGTAGATAAGTTTTCTCTTGGCACCACAAACTCACTGCATAAGTAAATGAGCTTTTTATTTCTGACCTCTAGGGGTCATCTATTTCTATGCCCATAGTCAGGGCGGGGTTGCCTACACTAGGTTGTCTAGAACCATATCCAGGCAGCTGTAGAGTATCTCCAAGGACAGAGACTCCACAACATTTATGCTGAGCACACTTTATACTGAGTTCAAGCACTCAGTCACTCTCACAGTTAAAAAGTGTTTCCTGATGTTCTGTGTTTCAGTCTGTGCACATTGCCTCTTGTGCTGCCACTGGACCTTACTGAAAAGAGCCTGGCTCTGTTCTCTTTGCACCTTCCCTTCAATTATTTCTATACGCTGATGAGAAACTCCCTAAGCCTTCTCCAGGCTCAGCTATTTCTTATAGGAGAAGTGGCCTTGATCAACTTGGGAGTCTATGAGAGAACCTTAGTTCTCCAGTAGTTCCATATATCTCTTGTGTCGGGATGCTCTGAACTGGACCCAGCACTTGAGTTATGGTCTCAGCAGTACTGAGTAGAATGGCAGGATCACCTCCGTTGACCAACGACCAATACCTTGCCTAATGCAGCCCAGGGTACCGTTCACTTCTTGAGGTAAAGGTACATTGCTGGCTCACATTCAGTTTGTCCAAAGGGACACCACACACTGCACCACCCTCCCGGCACACTCTCCACTCTGTGTATGTACCTACAACTTTTAAATGTAGATTTTTCTTTTAAATGGATTTGAACTTCCTAGAGGTTTGGGTGTTTTTTTTTTCCCTATAAAACATTGATAAAACTTATTTGTAGTTTCTCTTTTGAAAGAAAAAGATCCATAAATTAATTAGTTTGATAATAAATTTTAAAGCTGTCTAGTTATATCTTTTGGTATTTGTGACAGTTTGCTGTTCTATTTTGCTGCTACAGTTTTTCAGTTTCCACATGAAAATATTAACTAGGTAACTAACAGTCAACACACCGCTCCACAGGATTCTCTGTTAAGTTTTTGCATTCTAATCCTGTAGTTTTACAAACATTTTTACAGAGGAAAATACAGTAGTTAAAAATAAGGAAAATACAATTTCTCCTTTCTGGATCTCCATCAAGTGATCTAAAAGAATGCAGCCTTGAAATCTGTCTGCAGTGTATTTTTCTTTTCTACACTAGTTATCACTTCGTTTCCTATGAGGGAGCAAAGATGTGATAAGATAAAAGAAATGAATCTTCAAGTTATCTTTTTAATCCTCATTCCTGAGATTACTGAGATGGTATTTTCTCCTATCTCAAGGGATACTCCAGCGTAAGTTCTACTAAAATTTATTTTAGAAAACATGTTGTTCGTAGAGATTGCAAAAATAACGCTAACACAAAAAATTGCATCACAGTTGATACTTACACAGACTAATACAAATGTAATATATTTTAGTGAAACCTTCGTTCTTTAAAAAGAAAAAAGCAACATATCTCCAATATCTCCACTGTTTTTTTCCCAAGCAATTTCTTATGTAAACTTAGTCTTTTACTCTCCTATCTTAAGATTCAGTTAAAGTAATATCTTCCCATTAAAAAGGTCATCTGCTAGCCCATCAGTTATCTTCTTAGAAACATCATTAAGATTATCCTCTTTTTTTTTAAATATTTCATAGGAATTTCATGGGTAGCTTACCTACTAATTACATGTATTAACCAAAAAGGGCAAACTTATAATGGGAAAGGTTAGGATCCCAGGTATCAAAATTATGTATCGGTGTCTTTACCTTTAGACTGGAAAAGGTTGGATTAGACAGTTTATATACCACACACCTCTACCTTGTAAAGAAAGGTCTCATAATATAGATAAAAAATGCAAGGTAAAAGCTGACAGGAATACAGAATTAAGGGCCAAACAGACATGAAAAAAATGTGAGTAAAGAAACCCTTTCGTATCTGGAGTCAAACAGGTATTTTCCTCCTTGTTAGCAACAATTATAAATAGTTTATATTTTTATAACAGGAGCTATGTGTTAGGAACTCCTACAAGGATGAAGTAGCCTTATGATGCATTTTATCAAATTTATGAACTGCTGAATGCTGTGCAACTATTTCAAAGTATAATTTACTGCTTAAAATGACTAGCATTAAACCATGGCATATCAGGTTTGTCTTGCTACTTGAGGAGGGATACACCAAAATAAACTTTCTCATCTGAAAAAATAATAGGGACATGTCTTTTTTATCTCACAAGAAAAGTTTGCCCAGTACTGCTACTGTAAATCTTATCCTTTCAAAGTGTTCTTAAATATTTTAGACTGGATTTTAGGAGGAAGTTCTTTACAGTGAGGGTGGTGAGGCACTAGAACAGGTTGCCCAGGGAGGTTGTGGATGTTCCCTCCTTGGAGGAGTTCAAGACCAGGTTGGATGAGGCCTTGAGTAACCTGTACTAGTGGGAGGTGTCCCTGCCTATGGCAGGGGGTTGGAACTAGATGATCTTTGAGGTCCCTTCCAACCCTACCATTCTATGATTCTATTTTGAACTGAACTATCACAAAGCTGTAGAACTCTATTGCTATAAAATTCTTATTCTTTGGTAAGAAGCCATTTGCTAGTTACTTGTTTGTTTATAAAATATTTCATATTTAAAATGCAAAATATGATGGGCCATTTATTTTATGAAAGAATAATATTTTTTTGGCAGCAATTTCCTAAAATACCTTGAGGATGTTTGATTAAATAGAAACCTGTTGTTTCTCTAAAAAGGATGTCATAGAAACATGTGTAATTACAGATTAAAACAGTATCAGAGAACGTATAACAAGTGTTACTGGAAGAACTTAGGAGAAAGCACATGAAGAAATTAAAAATTGATAACAATTATTAACAGTAGTTCATAAGTGACCAACAAAATTAGCATTTATAGATAGTATCTAATCCTTAAAATCCTTCCTTGTATGTCTCTGAAATTACAGTTTACAATGGTGTGAGGAAATGACAAATACAATCTTTATCTGAGATTTAGAGCTTGATGAAATTGGTTTTGTCTTCTGTTTGTTTCTTCATTAAGGCATGCTTTTTGCTTTATCCTTACTTTTATCAGCTGCACCATCGTCCTTCCAAATTAAAATGCTGTCTTTAAATAATAAAAGAAAGATTATTTCAAAATTTAGAATAGTCCTTACTATTAAGTGTCTAGTTCTTTCTAGTTTTATTTCATCAAGTATTTCACAATATTCTTTCCTACATTTTGTGGTTTTTTCCCACTAAATCCTTTATACAAAAGGGAAACTTTTTCTTACTTTTTTCTTTAAGTTTACCATTAAAAAATATGATTGTGTTTTAATGAAACATCTTTAGTCAAAATATTACAACACTGGACATAAAGAAAATTGACTTCCACAGAATATAGGGTTTTTTTCTTTTCCCTTACCTTCACAGTAGGCTAAATGTGTATGTGTATGTTTATAATCATGTGCAGAAAAGTGGGAGAATTGGATCTATCTTGTATGCCAGGAGGAAGCGATCTTTACAAAAATGTAATGAGTTACCTCTGTGCTAGAATCATTTGACTGATTAGCATGTGAAGACAAAATTGCTCAAAATGTAAACTCGATGCTGATCTTGAAAGAAGCAGCAGGCAGGCAGGAAGCAGAGAAGGGGATCAGCGCTAGAAATACAATCAGAGGTAGAAAAAAAGCTCATCATTGCCCTGTCTTTTCTACAGTGCCATGGTGGAGATGATGCTTGCCAGAAGAGGCATTATCAGTGAACGTTTTTCTGATGGCTTGTATCAGATGATGAGCAAGAGTACTGAGGGCTTCTTCTGAGGGATGTTGTGTTGTTTCCTTACAGCTAACATGCTGAGCAGGCCAGCTTATTAATGATCCTTCCCTTTCTGGGGAGTTCTGAAGTGAAAGGAATTTGTGAGATGTGTTTGGATGCTAGAGAACAAACAGATCTCCCATATGCATAATATAAGCAGCAAGCAGATTTGTCTTTCATATGTGCATGCTATTAAACACCAACTGGCTTTGTTATTTTGAAATTATTCTTGAAATCCTTCGAAGTCTTGCCTGCAATTTCCTTTGTATTTTGAAGCTAGCATCCCTCCCAGCTGATCATATCTAACATTTGAAAACTTTGCCTGTTATTATGGGGGATCACACAGATTTTATTTTTAGAAATGTGTAAGAATCTCAAAAAGCAGCCTCCAAGTGGGAGTGCTTGGGGTTTGTAACAGTATGTTGCAAATTATTTACCTGATTAAATAAACATTTAGCAAAACTGACAAAATCTTCTACTGACTGTAGGTAAGTACTGTATTTTGTAGTTGTGGAGTACATTAGGTAGTCTTTTAAGAGAGTTGATTGAGAGGCTATGTGAGTTGTGTTGTTAGTTGATGATACTTGGGTGTTGGGTTAAAAGGTCAGGAGGCTCTTGGACTCTCTTAGGAAAAGAATGATGAATAGTTTCAATGGTAAAAAGAAATTATTTCAAACGTTCACTGAAGTACTCTTGCATTTAAAATGTAGACCTACTGTATTTAGCTAAATACACCTTGTATATGAAATATTTCTGACACTACTTCCCACTTGTGCTACAACTTTTGGCTTCCTAACCCAAGTAATGTAGACAAATTGTTCACATAGATTTTACAAGCACGTTACCTGGCAAGCTTTCTGATTAGTAAATAGAATAGATTCAATTCAAAATTCATGTCTTTAGATATGTCCTTTAGATTTTTTAGATCCTCATTTTTCCCTCAGTCTTGGAGCATGTAATTTTAAACGGTATTTACTATTAAATATATGCTTCCCCCCTGTATTTGGAGACTGCATCTTTCACTATATTAAAAAGGCTATCTTTATGTATTAGGTGGGGGGAGGCTGCTTGATTTTTTTTTTTTTTTTCTCTTTTAAAGCTTATTTTGATTCCACGAGTAAATGGAAGACTAAATTGATTCAGTGGAGAAAGTTTTGGCATGCAGGAATCATTAATAAGTAATACAGTATTATAGTAAGAAAAGAAAAGGGCCAAAGTGCATGGGTTGAACCCAGGAGGGGTTACCACTTAACAACCCATTAGGTGAATTCTATTAAACATTAAATAGATATGATAGTTTTCTTATTATGAGATTTAATCCTTACTAGATGGAAAAATGTATCAGGGAGCTTTGCGTGCTGCATTGTGTTTCAAAGCTGACGGTGAGAAAATGAAAGTAAATGTTTTCAAAAGCTTTGAGTTTCTAAGACCATTACATTGAAAATAATGATATTGTTCTTATAAACAACATGATATCATGCTGATTAATTCTTGAGAAATCACAGGTTTCTTATCCGTTATCTGTGTATGTCCACAATAAAACAGTAAATAACCAGTGAGAGACTTCAACTGTAGAGGAAAAAAGTGAACAGGTCTTTGAATAATAAATACATTCATACAGGTATATAGTTTCTACTTTTTCAATCTTAGGGGGCAGTTTTATTTAAAGTATCATCACAACAAATATGTGGAATGAGTTTTACCTCTAATAACTAATATAGTAGTTAATAAGCACTCAACACCATGACAGCTCTTAAATCTAGAATAGGTTTGAAAGGAGGAATTTTTTTTTTCCTCACTTTGAGAGAGGTGAATGGGCTTTAGAAGCTCCCAACACATGAAGGTGTTTTTCTTTTGATCGTTTTGTGCTTATTTTGCTGGTGTGAATAATACTGTGTTCTAAGAGATACTTAGGGTCAAATCTCTGCAGGCAAAACAAAACTTTAGGAAAATCTCAGCAAGCAGTAAATTCAGTGGCTGAGATACTTGTTACTGTACTACAGCACTACTGCTTATGTCTTGATTTCATCTAAGCAGTTGTGTTTAGTTGTTTAGCGCCATTAATACACTTCAATATCATTATGTTTACTGATGTAAATAAGCTTAGAGTCCTCTATAGGGTGCTCTTTGCATATACCAAGGAATGTTGATCTGTGAGAGATCATCTGCTATATTCTGCAGATTTGAGTTGAAACCTCTAGATCTTCCAATACCTAGGGTTTCTTTTATAGCACTTCCTTTTGTGAGATTTAGCATTTGGTATCTGTATTCTATTCCTTGCAGACAGTAACACACACACAAAAAACAAACAAAATTTTTATTTGTTTGTAATATAAACTGAGAAGAATCTTGTTAAGTGATGCTTTTAAAAAGACAAGCCTTTTAGTTATTTGGATGTTATTAGCTAGAGAGTGTGAATTCTAGTTTTCTTTTGTGACTTCCCAGACTGTGGTTGATCAGAGCACTGTTTTTCTTAAAGAAACTCTGAATTAATAGTCCAGAATCAGCATTTATTGATTTCTGATAACTACACTGGTTATTTCCAGCTGGTGCAGCAGATTTTCTTGTATCATTATCAGTATATACCCTTGGCAAAACCCTGTTGTTTCATCTCAAGATGTAAATTATGAAATAAAAAGCTCAATTACTAATTAATATTAGTAATTAGCTTTATACAAACAGCATACATTGCTCTTGGCAAACAACTGGGAAGGCAATGTCCCTGCCTAGAGGAGCTTACAGCTAACAAAATACAATAAAGAGTGTGATCTGCATACAAAAACCAGGCATATGTATAAATTAATGTGTTTTCATGGGTCTAAAATATGTGTGACTATGGATGTATACAAAACTCAGCATTCCTTTCATAGTCTTGTGAAAACTGTATGTTTGGTCTAACTGCTTGTACATATTAACTAGTAATATGATTTTTCTTGTATTGATAGTCATGCTTATGGTTTTTTTCTAAAGTATGTTGACTGAAGTAGGTAGAGATATAGAAACAACTATATTGAATGTGGCAGTTCTTGAGATACATAAAAAGGGGGTGCATGTATGCATATTTATATATGTATATAGCTATAAACACACACACATTATTTTTCCAAGTGTATTTTCTCATGCAGTCAACGTGCTCTCTTGAAAAACATTCATTGATAGTGGCATTCATATTCATTAAGCTCTCTTGGAGCTTCTCTTTGTAAGCTTGAGTTTACAATGGGTTCCATGCTTTCTGTACAGATGTTTTAAACTTTAAATTCAACTATTCCAATTCGTATATAAAGATTTTGAGTTTGTACAGTTTATATTGCCACCCAAGCCATAGAATCATTTAGGCTGGAGAAGACCTCTAAGATCATCGAGTCCAATAACTAACCTAACTACCGAGTCCAGTCTGCTGCTAAGCCAACTTGGTAAGCACCGACTTGCCCTAAGCACCATGTTTACAGATCTTTTAAATACCTCCAGGGATGATGATTCAACTACTTCTCTGGGGAGCCTGTTCCAAAGCTTGACAACCCTTTCTGTGAAGAATTTTTTCTAATGTCCAACCCAAACGTGGGCTGGCACAAATCGAGTTTGTTTCCTCTAGTGCTGTCACATGCTACTTGGGAGAACAGACCAATGCCAACCTTGCTACAGTCTCCTTTTTGGTAGTTATAGAGTGAGAAGGTCTCTCTTTTGCCTCCTTTTTCTCCAGACTAAAGAACACAAATTTAACCAACTGCTCCTCAATAAGACTTCTCTAGATACTTTACCAGCTTCATTGCCCTTCGTTGGACTTAATATTCTTCTTTCAGTGAGGGGCCCAAAATTAAACTGACTGTTCAAGGTGTGGTCTCACTAGTGCCAAGTACAGCGGGACAATCACTTCCCTGCTGCTCCTGCCCATGCTATTCCTCATACAGGCCAGGTTGTTGTTGGCCTTGGCCACCTGCACATCCTGATAGCCAGTGCTCACCTGGGCACACTGATAGTCAATGTTCAGCCGACTGTTGACCAACATCTCTATGTTCTTTTCTGCTGGGCAGTTTTCCAGCTGCTCTCTCCAAAGCCAGTTGCATTGCATGGGGCTGTTGTGACCTAGCTGCAGGATTCAGCACTTGTTCTTGTTGAACCTCATACCATTGGCTCAGCCCATTGATCCAGCCTGTCCAGGTACATCTTTAGAGCCTCACTACCCTCAAGTAGACAAATGCTTCTGCCCAATTTGGTCTCAACTGTATCTTAAGAGGGGTACTCAATCCATCATCAAGGTCATTGATAAAGATATTAAAAAGAACTACCCCCAAGACTGAGCCCTGGGGAACCCAACCCCTCTTGTGACCAGCTGCCAATTTGATTTAATTTCATTTACCACCACTCTTTGGGCCCAGCTGTCCAGCCAGTTTTTGGCATAGTGATGAATCCACCTATCTGAGCAATGAGGTTTCTCCTGGAGGATACTGTGGACACAATGTCAGAGTTTTTTCTAAAGTTCCCTAATCATTATTACCTTGTCATAGAAAGAAATCAGATTAGCCAAGCTTGGCCTGCCTTTCATATACACATACTGACTGGGCCTGATCACCATCTGTGGGGCTGGAGCCTAGATAGCTACAGGCTTCCTTATTTTCATATTCTGTGCGTACATCAAGATGCAGTCACTACTCAGTTACTATAGCTAGGCAAAGCCTTTGTTTTCCATCAGTGACCTTCATGTCACAGCAGCTAGACAAAGAACTGCATAAATGCTGGTCTTGTCCTGAATTACCTGGAAATCTGGGCATATGGGTACTGCCTGTTCTGCACTCCGCTGTAACCTGTGCAAAATCTGCACATGAGAAATCTGACAGGCTGCCTTTCTCCTGGAAAAATTGGCAGAGGGATTTCTGAGTCCAAACTCAGAAGCATATGAGTATGAGAAGGGGTGGTACAATTACTGAACGTGGGTGGTTTGGCTTTCAAGAGAAGGGCAACAGGTCTTGGCAGCTGTGCTTGCAGGAGGCTACTTGAACAGCATAGTCAAGAATCATCTGATATTTCACTAGCTGAGTTTAATGAATTGAACAAAACAACTTTTAGCACAACATCAATTTTAAGTGCAGTCTATTGTAGGTAAAGGTGCCTTAAGTGGGATGGAAAACAATCAGTGTTCAGTTGCAGACTGAAAGATAAACAGATTTATGCTCTGAACTTTAGAAGTGAAATGTTACCACAATCTGACACAGGATGGCCTGAGATTAGATATTTCTGCAGGCAGGTTCAAATTCTGCCCTATCCACATAAGTTTTATCTCTGATATCATTAGGAATCACCTTGCCTTCTTCAACCCACTACTCACTTGCTATTAGTTTGTGTTTGCTGTGTTCATTTATCCTCAACTGCCTGTGCTCTGCTTCAAGGCTACCCTGAGGCATCCTGCTTCCTGTCAGTGTCGTGGTACCATGATGCAGCTTCAAAGTATGAAGTCTTGAGGCGTCCTGGAACAGAGCAAAGAGAGCTGTAGCTGGTTGAATAAAACAAACAGTGTTTAAATTTCCCAAACTTTGGTGCCTTGGGCAAATACCCTGTTTGCTTTTCCTTCGTTCTCCTCCAGGGCCTGCTTTGAAGGAGACAGTGCTGTGCCATACATCAACTTAGGAGGAGCAGTGGTACTTCATGTATTGGCAGATCTGAAGATTTTTTTTTTAGTGGTTAGAGGATTGATCTTGAGCTTAAAGTGTCTCAAGTGCATAAATCAGTGACAACATTTGTAATTGAGGCAATAATAGCAATTAGGAGTAATATATATTTGTTTTAATGCTGATTGATTTATAGAGACAGTTGGTAGATGTTTTTTCTACACCAACATGACATGAAGCATGATTTTGGATTATTTTTTCTTAATGTGAACAATACAATATTTAAATAAAGGTATTCTAAAATAAAGAGCATTAAAAAAAAATTGCATTTTGACTGCAAGTTGCAATATGTGGAGTTAGAAGTACCTGCACATTGGTATAACCATTATTAACTCATTATTGAAATGACAATGTAGTTAATTAAAAATTATTTACAGGTATTTGCTGACTACAGAGTTACAGAATTCATCGTAAACTGCAAAATTCAACTAAAACCCAGTTCATATTTCCACAGTTAACCCACCTGCAGTCTGTGTTTAATTACATTGCTGACTTGAATTTGGAAGAGCATACTGAATAACTGACGTAGCCCTAAGCTGACTGAGTTGCCAAAAGCCACTAAAGTATGGTCATTCCTCTCCTGCCTGAGGCTTACTACATCTGTGTTAGCCAAATCAGTGAGTCAAATGAACAAAGAACTCAAATCAATATACAAAAGTTAGAAGAAAACAATAGAGAAAAGAGAATAAGAAGGGATGGAAGAATGTATTTTATTGCTTCAGATTCCTGAACTGAGACCAGTTCAGAACAAATCCAGTCCTGGTGCTGAGGAGGGAAACACATGGGAAAATTCTACTGAGATATTCTTTTGAATAACGACTTGCATGTGTACCCGTGTAGATGTAGTATGAATTGTATTCTAGATTGTTTTAACTGTACTGAGTATATTTACAGCATCTCCACAACACGGGCTGCAGTGGATGCATGCAACTGTACCATGCAGCACAGATTTCAATTCAGTTTATTTTCCAGCACTTTTTTTAAAGAGCCCACTCTTACTGGATAGTGATTTGAATTGACAGCACTCTCTGGGTTTATATTTACAATGCTTAGCGCACATTAATTCTTCTTTTCAGCTGCCTTGAATAAGGAAATATATTTTCCCCTTATCACTAAGCAGTGCACCATTGATACAACCAGAAAAAAAAATGCCTTTTCTTCTGCCAATTACAAAGTCTGCAGGCAAAGGATTTTGTTTCATTCCAAGTAAATGGTGCGTGAGGTTTATAGTGCAAACAGTAACCTTTAGTGTACAAGAAATCTTATAAATTATCTCATGTATGTTGCTAATACTAGATTCCCTGCTAAGCCAGAGTAAACAGAAAGGATGTAAAAACAACTGTAGAAGAGATCTCAGTATGAATTATGACCATATCATTTCATCAGAATCACAGTTTACTTTCAGCATTAAGGACCACACTAGGTAAACTTACGATCTGTAAGTTAAAAGCTAATCTATGGAAAATTATGGCTAAGGGGCATGAATTCTTTATTTGCATGTTTAAATAAAACAAATGGAGGAGAATAAATTGAATATTTCAGATATTCTAGAAGGGAATACATTTTATTCCTACCCCATTTTCTTCTTTATACTCTTTTGCCCAATTAAAGTCAACTTTACTAGTCAAGGCTTTGTACTAAGTAGTATTGCAAAAATTATCCCATGTTTTCTCAGAGCTGGTTATCCTGTAAAGCTCCTATGGACTTTTACTGGAGTTATGTATGCTTAGCACTATGAAAATCAGGTGTGTAATAACTGCACTCTTCTATACTGCTGATAGCATTTTTAAAAACCTTTGAGAGAGACTGAAAGGAAATTACAAATTTAAACAGTGTTCTGAGAAAAAACATCGCCAATTCATGTCTGTAATAAAAGTTACAGCAATATTTTTATTCGCTGTATTTTGTATACTCACACACGTATGAAAATATGTACAAAGATGCATGACTCAAGCTGTGCAAATAACAGATTTTCAGTCCAGCTCCCAAAAAAATGGAAAAGACCCAAAGAACCTCAAATGATTTATTCTTACTGAGCCAAATTTTGGTTTTTTCGAAATTCAAGGTGAATAGGTAAGATGAAATGAATTCTTGAGTGAAAGGATAGCTCTTGTAAATTAAAAAGCAATGTAAGTGAGGGAACTGTTACTTGTCTATAATTTAGAGAAGATAGAGGTTTTTTTCTGAAAGTAACATAGTGAAAGATTTTTGAAGTACGAAAAATGCTAATCAGACAGTTTTAATGAAATAAATATTTGGGAAAAGACCCCAACTGTTGTACATTGATAGAAAACAGACCCACATATAACAACTGGAATAGCTTTATCAAGAACAATTTATACTAAACCAATTGATGCTGAATTGGTTACAAAATAATGGGCTTTGGGATTGAAGCATAATAGTAGATGTCACATAAGTTTATTACAGCTGTTGATACTATCTCAGATGAGATTCCAATACACAAGCTAGATGGCAATTTAGATAAAACCAGGGTAAGGTAGGTACAGAACTGGGAAACAAGATGTTTTCGGAAAGGTTAGATAGTACCTGCCTTCTATTTTGATAGTATCTGATTTCAGAAGGGACACAGATTAGCAGATTGACTTCTTATAATCCCTTCTGGTCCAATTTTCTGTTTGTGTATAGTTGTGTCATTTGGCGCTGACATTTATAATAATTAAAAAAACCCACCAAAAAACCAAACCAAAACAAACAAAAATCCCCCAAAAAACAACTATACAGATGTATTTAAATTACTACAGATACTCCATTATTCTCTTATAGCTGAAGAGAATGGAAAGGGTAGACCTAACCATGCTTAATGAAACTGTAACCTCACTTCATCTTCCACCTATACTATGATTAGGTTCATTGGCTGTTACTGCAGTTGATGTTTGTGAAGCTAACACTGTAGAAAGATAGGTCAAACATCACTAAATTCAAGATGAAGCATGAACCAAAAAAGCTAACAAAATATCGCTACTTTTCATTTCACCGATGGCAAGGATATTTCAATAGAAATGCAGTGGCTAAACTTAGACTATCTTCAGTCTGCACATACATTTTCCTACTTAAACATTATTTTTGAGTCATTTTTCCTCAGATTTTGATACAGTTGATATTTTTGGTAATTAATAATGTTCGATATCTTGGCAGTGTGGAAGTTGTTAAGACACTTAGCTATGGCCTTTAATTTCCTCTTTACTCTTTGATTTCCTTAGTATTTGGTAATGATATTCTTTCTGCATATGTGCATTCCCAACCACATTATATTTTAATATTAGAGAAATCAACATTAAGTTACCATTAGATTATTTTTTAACATGTATTCCATATGTTGTTTTTTTATTGTCATTTGTCATTCTATAATGAGAATCACTAAATTGAATGGAAATTCACAAATCATTTGAAATTTTCCTAAGACTTTAATCAGGAATTCTTCATTAGGTGTTAAAGGAAAGAGATGCATTGTAAGTTGAGAATAATGTTAATTTAGCCTTTTCATAATTCGTTACTTATTTTTAATAATTTTATTACATCCTTCATAGCTTTTTTCTATTTTTTTGTTTTGGTTTGTAACGGAGAACATATCTTATAAATACTGAATTACTTGCTCGGTATCTCAATTGCCCCATAAACTGTATATCCTGACCATGAGAGAAGTGTCTACGCAGTAAACTATATTAAGGAAAAAAAAAAAAAAAAAAAGTTGGAAAAGCAATTACTTGCTTTCAAGCCTGCATGATATCATGGCTAGCATGGTGAACCTTTTGCCTTCTGCCTCACTCTCTTCTCTTGTCTGGAAAATATTATAAGGAAATCTAGATGAACACCGATGTTTAATTTTCCTCATGCTAAGTTTCAGACTTCTTCAAAAAGTGGTTCAGCTGCTGAGAGTAAGAAGGGAATATTAGATTTTTGATTGTCTGCTCCAAACACCGAAGGCTCAGGATTCCATTTAGTGACCCTTCTGAACCTTCCTTATGCAAAAAGCGTTAAGGCTCTCCCTTGTGGCCAAAATGCACTTTTCACCGTGCTTGGAGTTTATTTACAGAGTTGTAATAGAGCAAGTGACAGACATGGGATTGTTTTCCAGATCTATTTTATTTCAAATTAATTTGTCCAGTTATAGTTGAATGTCTCTTGCTTTATGTGAGTTAGTGGAATTTGCTGTATACTATCATCAGCTGTCTGATGATTTGCTCTTTGAACTCCAAAGCTCAAGTCCTATAAGCTATTTCCAAAAGATAAGCACTTTAAAATTTTATTTAGATTTCATATAAGGCCACCACAGCATAAGCTGTAGGCTTTTATTCTTAAGAATAGCTGCTTTCCCTATCACTTTCTTAACATTTTCACCTCTTTGTTTCTTATATAGAAAGAATTCTTAAGCTTTTTAAAATTAGTTCCAATTCCCCTCAAAACAGTTAAACATTTTTTAAATTATAAAATTCCATTCTGGAGATGGAGACAATGAAACCAGCTATCTGATTCTCACAGGGAATAATATTTTAGGACAGATTTTAATTTAGTGCTACATGTTTTTTAATGCAATACTACATGTTTTTTCCAACATTTTCAAAAGAAGTGGTTTCTTACCTTCATTATTATTATTATCATTATTACTATTACTATAATTACTATTGCTATTTATTTAATGGCTTCTACTATTTGACACCTCTAACTAAAAAATGAGGATTAATCCTGCAAACTTTTAATCATGGGAAATATTCCACTACTGGTAACTCTGTCATCAGTTACCAAAAATTGATAAGAGTTTTTCAGTCTTAGCTTTCCAAACTAATATGACTTGATGCTTGTGGCATTGTGAAATTCAAGCAGTTCAATTAAAAACATCTCTAAATAAATATTTTATAGTTGAAAATAAATACACATAATCAGACCAACTTTGTAAGTACTATTATATTATTTATCATAGAATCATAGAATGGTCAGGTTGGAAGGGACCTCAAGGATCCTTGAGGTCCCTTCCAACCTTACCATTCTGTGATTCTATGATTCTATGATCATCTAGTTCCAACCCCCTGCCATAGGCAGGCACCTCCCACTAGTACAGGTTACTCAAGACCTCGTCCAACCTGGCCTTGAACACCTCCAGGGAGGGAGCAGCCACAACCTCCCTGGCCAACCTGTTCCAGTGCCTCACCACCCTCACTGTAAAGAACTTCCTCCTAACATCCAGTCTAAATCTCCCCTCTGCCAGTTTAAACCCATTGCCCCTTGTCCTGTCATTGCAAGACCTTGTAAATAGTCCCTCCCCAGCCTTATTTATCTGCTATTGCTGCTTATTTCACTAGAAGGAAACAATGCTTTCTACTGCAAACTGTCACAGAGAAAAAAAAAAAACATTTATTCTGAAGTCTGTGTAACCTGTTTAGGTAAGACTTTATCACATTTTAGGTTAGTACTCTTAATCAACACTATTCATATGTCTTGTGAGTGTAATATATTTAATTTGTATCTTTAAGGAGTGTGCTGGTTACTTTAAGGGGAACAATGGTCCATGAAGTTGTGCATACAATCCATATAGTGGTCTACAAGTATAAACAAACTTCACATATTTCACAGAAACCCTTTCTGGCTGAAAATTATGTTAATACATGTCATTAGGCTCTGTTAATGTTTTGGTATGTAATAATCTCAGGGTCATGTATTTTAAGATGTTTTGAACCTTGTAACTCAAGTAATATTGTAATTTTATTGTCATCGCTGTTCTGCAGCAATTTTTTTTTTTTTTTTTTTTTTNTGGTTTTTTTTTTTTTTTTTTTTTTTTTTTACCTTCCAGTGGTGTGTCCACCAAGTTAGATACTGAGATGCTGCTTTGTAGGCTGGGCTAAACATGCATAAATCATACAAGTCAAACTATTTAATTGCAGGATTCTGACATGCTATAACAGCATGTACATGTAAGTCTGTTCATTTCTCTTAATTAAAAAATTGCAAAGTCTTTGTGAGCTCTCCAGGATGTCAGTAATCAGCATCCAGGGCTGTTTGTGTGAGATGAGGAAGTGCCCTGTACACAAGCCTAAGGATAGGAGGCACATACTGAGATGAATTCATCTGTTCATGTGTATGTAATGGACTTTACTGTTCACAAAAGAGGACTTCAGAAATCAGTCTAGGTTCTAGAAGACTGTTTTAAAACTGTCATATAAAAAATGGAAAATGAGATTTCACATGAACTGAAACTGTGCTCTGATGAATCACAGATTCCAGTAGGTTAACTGCCCATCTGACTTTTTTCCCATTGAAGAGCATTGCAAGGGAAGAGAATGTTGTGGGGCTTTTTGTAGCATTTAATCTCAAAGGTTACCTTTATTTTTTTTTTTTTATTCCATCCACATATAACACATAAGAAAGACAGGTCTGTTTAATACACAACTTCAGATCTGAAGAATTTGTCATAAATTATATAATATTGAAAAATATCTTCTTTCCTTAGATAAATTATTCTGAATGCATTGTTGCAGTTTAGTTAAATAATCAAGTCTGTCTGCCCTACTCTTTTAAAAATTATGATAGGAGTGAAAAAGAAAGGGCAAAAATTAATATAGATAGATAGATAGATAGATAGATATTTACAGTGAGGGTGGTGAGGCACTGGAACAGGCTGGTCAGGGAGGTTGTGGCTGCACCCTCCCTGGAGTTGTTCAAGGCCAGGTTGGATGAGGCTTTGAGTAACCTGTACTAGTGGGAGGTGTCCCGGCATATGGCAGGGGGTTGGAACTGGATGATCCTTGAGGTCCCTTCCAACCTTACCATTCTATGATTCTATGATTTATAGTACCAAGCTGAACATGAAGGACATTGCATTCTTGCTAAAAGATTTTAATAACATGAGAGATATGCCTGGTTTATTTTCTGACAATTTCCAATGTTTACTAATCTTGTTATTATGGCTAAATAGCAGAAGTTCAGTTCGGCAGTAGTTTCTGTAGTATTAAACCTTTAAAACCTAGTTAATCACTTGCTTCTCTACTGAACACTGCAGTCTGTTAAAGGTTAACAGCGTTTATGGATGCTGAGTTAACCTGATCTTACTGTGACAGATATTTTCAGGAGGCAATTTTTAATATTTTTTTTTTTAACGTGACATAGCTGCTTTTGCTTTCTACTGTGGCACTTTCAAGACATTGAAGTTTAATGAGTTTTTAAACTGATGAAGAACAGAAAAGGAAGAAGGATGTGATATCCAGATGTGCAGGCAGAGCATTGATTTGTTGTTTAGAGAAATTCTTTTGGCCTGACTATGACTTGTCATGTACAAAAATTAAGTTCACACATACAACTTCATAGTAACAAGTTTGTGTATTGAGAGCTATATTGAAGCCTTTTAGTTTCTGAGGCAAGGCATCAAGTTCTCTCCTTTCCTAGCATGCACAGGGAAAGAGGTAAATAAGGTGTATTTTTCTCTGTGGCTGCCAACCAGAATATTCTGCTTAGGGGTTGACCTTAGAGTGCACTGGATTTTTTTCCCAGTAAAAGCAATGATAGAAAAGCAAAGGCAATTTTCTTTGCTGTCCTCTGCCACCTTAGGCTTTAAGGTGTCTCAACCAAAAGTTTTTATGGCTCTGTTATTGCTTATGGGATTTTTTTTCCCATCATAAAGTCTGTGTGTGTGCTAGCACTACATAAATCCATTGTTTGAGGAATTATGTAGAAATGTCTAAAAGGACATAACAAAGAAAAGCCTCAGTATAACAGTATAGTAGGACTACTGGAAAACTTCTTTTTCTGATTAAAAAAAATTCCTAGTATTTTTTGTTTACAGTTACTTGACATTAAAGTAACAAACAATGTTCTTTATTGTTCTCCCTTTCCCCAATTAATAGAGAAGATTAACAAGGAAACAGCATACAAAGTGAGGACACTGCACATACCTTTTCTCCTTTTGAGGTCTATTACTCATGTGAAGGAATTAGAAGTGTACTCTTACAGTCACGAAACTCGATCACGGTGCATGCTAATCAATGCCCTTATAGCTGTACCCTGGGAAAAATATATAGATTCTGTACCTAAAGGCTATATGCCCTTTCCACAGTGCACTTCACTGTGAATTTTCTCTTTCTTTTTATATCATCTTGTTAGGTAGTTCGTGACCAAATAAGATTCCCCCTTAACTTTCTTTCCCTAAGGCTAAACCCAGTTCTCTCAGCCTCTCCTTGTACATAGCTCCAGCCACCTAATTGTCTTGGTAGCTCTCTGCTGGGTTTTCAGAGGGTAAGCAGAAAGCCAGTGGCTACTCCCAGTAGAAAACAGAAAAATAGGAAATCTTTCTGTAGATTAACTCGATGAGAACCTTTTAATGTGCACATTTTGGACAAATTGAATTGTTGAATGCCTGAATAAATTTTCTATATAATATCAGAAATCTGAATCGATGTGAATGATTATTATCTTACAAAAATCTCATACAATTTGGCTAAAACTTACTAATTAATGAGATATAAAAGTATAACTTTCTATGTATAGAATTTTGCAAACTTCATATTGTCATGGACTGCTTAAATAAAATCCATCCTAAAGATGTGCAAAACAGTTCATCTAGCACATAGCTAAAAGGATATTCTCATTGTTTGACATCTCATTTACTCTGAGATACATGGCAAAGAGAGGCACATACAGTGCAATGTAGCAAGAGGAGAGTGCACAGAGTACTAGCTTCACATGTAAGAGAGGCAATGAAGAAAATGTGTGGTTATCCTTTATGTTCTTATTTAACGGTTTTGAACCCAAATGATCCACAACATTAATCAAATGCAGAGCTTCTACAAGACATGTCAGCAAGAATATGCTGAAGTCTGTATCTCTTGAGTTCTCCTAATTCTAAATCCAGGAAGAAAAGCAGTGCTGGCAAAAGGTGAGGGATTTTGTTTGTTTGTTTGGGTTTTGTTTGGTTTTGGCTTTTTGTTTTTGTTGTTATTTTATTTCTTTCCCATTTTATTCTCTGTGTAGATTAGTCCACACAATTGTACTTGTGGGTGCCTTTACAAGAACACTCAAGATATTTTAGTTAACCATTCCATCTACTGAAACCTAAGAATGGGGTGAAAGGAGATGGAAGGTTTTCTGAATTATTACCTAATAAAGTGGCCCAAAGTAATCAGGTTAATGGCAGTAGAAATTAATATGGTTAATTCTGATTTATGAGGTAAGCTTAGTATTTTCCACTGGGAAAGGATTAAAAAAAAACAAAACAAAACAAAGACACACACACACAAAAAAAACAAAACAAAACCTCAAGTAAACAAGCTTGTAGACAAATAGATATTGTCCTGAATAAAATTATATTGAACTTAGGCTTTATCTGCAAGTTTGTAAAGTCTTTTGTCTTTATTATTTTTCATACAATTTTTATCTAATGTTAAGAAACACCTAATAAAGCAACACTGCAAACTGCTGTATTTCATATTGAGCATTAACTTAAAAAATGGCTGCTATCAGGAATGGTTTTTTTCTTAGATACCCACAGGAGTCTAATGAGTAGAAGTATCTCAGAGGGCACAGTTTGAGTCTCATTATTGTTTTTTACCTTTATCCACATTCTAATGCTTACAAACTAAAGTAAGCTTCACGCACCTCAAAGAGACAGCTCTCCACCTTGAAAGGGTGATTATTTCTCATTTGAGCTCTCTAGTCTTATATTATCAGTCTTTCTATCTGAATGAAGATCAGCATGTAGGCTTTATTTGAATAACCTAAAACCCAGCTGCTGTTAATATTAACAAAAGAATCTGACTTTATCACTTTTCAGCTAACTTGAAACAAACTTTTTGTATTAACTGAAACACATGCAGAATTGTAAGTGTTCAGATTAGTTGTGTAACCACTGATTTCTTTCCATGTTACATTTGACTGTTCAAATTCAACCTAATTTAAAATAGTGGTTTAGATTTGGATTCATTTTAAAAGTCTGATATGTTAAAAAGATTCAGTTTAATGGTAGATAATAAGGATCTATCATCCACACTAGTTTAATGTGAGATTAATACATAATTACACTGTGATAATTAATATATTATTAATTTTGGAAGTTCTTTTTTCAATATTTGAGATCAGTCTTCAGTCTTATGAACAAAGATACATGTCTTTCTTCAGATGGCTATAGTATGTTACCTCATAATTCAAGAGGAATTGATGAATGCTTGTGTTTACACTAATAAATAGTACTTACTGATGTAAACCTGATTGTTGGCAGATAACAAATATATTGGGTTTTTTCATCACTTTGGTCTCTTGAAGCTTTGCTTTGTGGGTAATACCAGATGATTCTTGGTTTCGTATCATCTGCGTCTTCTTCCATTCAGAGAAGAGTTGTTTTTAATAGCTAATCGCTTTTGTTATGGTGGGGTAATTAATTGATGCGAGATACGATTTTCAAAGATTAATATTGTTTATTAATATTCAATATTCAGAACTCTCACTACCCTGACCACTAATTTTAGTAATAATAGATTCTTCACGTGATCGTGGAAACTTTATACAAACAATAACACAGGATCTAGAATAACTAGTAGTAATATAACATTAATTAAACTGGAAAAGATTCCTGTGGTCAATACACTGCTTCCCCACTAGATGGGCTCAGGGAACTCCTTTCTGTGTGTGGTGGAAGGCAGTGGTGAATTACAAGAGGCTTTAAGTATTTACTCACAAAATATCTCCCGATTCATGTGGCTAGCTACAGCTTTAGACAGTACCCAAATGCTTTCAGGGAATTCTGTTACCATCTTGTCATCCGTTGGGACTTCTGATTCTTCCCAGGCTTCAGGGTGCTGGGGAAAGGAGGCAGACAATCTCTGACCTGGCCCTGGTTCTCTGAATGATCTGTGTATCTCCAGGACTTCCTGTCTTGGCAGGAGACTTTCAGGTGTAGGCAGAATGTCTTGTGATGTGCAGTCTTAGCACAGGTGTCATACTGGCTATGCAAGCCAATTGCATGGAGGTATTTAGAGCCTGTTCCTGGTGAATGGTAAACTTGAAGCAGGCAGTTTCCAGGCAGTTCAGGATATAATAAGGTAGTAGCAAGCATGGGTACAATGGCAGAGCAGGTTGTGTCACCTGCTCATCTCTTTTATCAACACAACCCAAGACTAATGAGCCTTTGGACACAGAACAGGCACTCAGGAAGGCAGTTAACCAGGCCAAGGTGAAGCCATAGGCTTGCTTTACCCTTTTTAGGGCAGAACACAGGCCTTGCAGTCATACACAAACTGAGCGTGTGTACTTTGTTTACCACAGGACACAAAACAAGTCTGGACAAGCCAGAGTCCTCACTCAGTGGCTCCAGGTTCTTTGTCTCCCTTCCCATGGTTGCCTTTCCCGAAAACAGAGGGAGGGGAGAGCAGAAAAGCATGTCTGGGCAAACCAGGACATGTATAAACCTATTTTGGCCTGCTCAGGCCTACTGTGACACCTTTCAACAGGTAGATGGTAAAATACGTAGTACAAGATTTAGTAGGTTATGTAGACAAGTGAGTTTTGTAATGTACTGCTTAGAAGGTCATAGAATCACACAGAATCACAGAATGTTAGGGACTGGAAAGGAACTTGAAAGATCATCTAGTC
Organism: Eubucco bourcierii; assembly: GCA_013396675.1. Classification (NCBI taxonomy): domain Eukaryota; kingdom Metazoa; phylum Chordata; class Aves; order Piciformes; family Ramphastidae; genus Eubucco; species Eubucco bourcierii. Next base: position 791,881 of record VWZE01024400.1, on the reverse strand, counting down.
CAACTGCCTGCCAGAGCAGGATTACCTACACAAGATCACACTGGAATGCATCCAGACACGTCTTGAATATCTCCAGAGAGGGGTATTATACAACCTGCCCTGGGCAGCCTGTTCCAATGTTCTGTCATCCTCACAGTGGAAAAAATTTTCCTCATGTTTCCATGGAACTTCCTGTGCCTCAACTTCCACCCATTGCCCCTTGTCCTGTTATTGGGCATCACCAAGGAAAACCTGACTCCCTCCTCTTGGCACTCACCCTTACATATCGTTGTAGAAAGTAATAATTGAATATTAATTATGAATATGATTTTCAGTATGAATACTATTTTTAATTATTAATATTTTTAAAATCTGGAAAATTCCCTAATATTCTTTTGGATTTTTGGTTGACAGGAAGTAGTTGCACAAAGGATATTTAGAAACACAGAATTAAACAGCTTAAACAGATGAAGTTTGGCAGATGAAGTTGCCAAACCACTGTGCATCATATTTGAAAAGTCATGGCAGACTGGTGAAGTTCCTGCTGACTGGAGAAGGGCAAACATAACACCCATCTTCAAGAAGGGTA
>VWZE01024400.1:764673-788834 GCA_013396675.1 Eubucco bourcierii | reverse complement strand
ATACCCCAAATACACATAAGCCTTTTCTCTTCAGGGTAGCTGATGTAAACCATACACATCCTGGGCATTCAAGCCAGGCTGAGGAGGCCGCAATGGAATTGTATCTCTGTATTTGCATCCCTGAGCTTTCAGCCAGGAACTTGGGCTGAGTCCAGGAAGTCCACAAAGGTGCTGTATCTCTGTTGATTTCCATCCCTAAGCTTTGGCCAGGAATCTGGGCTGAATCCCAGCAGGTAACAAAGACAATCCTTATCTTTGTTGATTTGAACAAGAGAGAGATGATTTAGACTCTCACACCAGCCTACAACATGGGGTTGTATTCTCCAAGGTGCAAGACTCTACACTTGCCCTTGTTGAACTTCATTAAACTTCTCCCTTCCCAACCCTCCAGCCTGTCTAAGTCTTGCTGGATGGCAGCACAGGTTTCTGGTGTCATCAGCAAACTTGCTGACAGTACCTCTCTTCTCTCGTCCAGGTCATTGATGAAAATATTGAGTAATACTGATCCCAGTACTGATCCTAGAGGGACCCCACTAGCTACAGGCCTCCAAATACACTCTGCCCCGTTGATCACAGGAGGATGTAGAGATACAGTTTCAAGACAAAGTAGGTTACAGATGTTTTAAGTAAATATCAAGTTAGAAGTGAAACTGCTGTTAGTGTTGCCTTGATTCAGTAATTTGCATATGTATTAGTGATATATACCTGCATATAGAATAATGTCTGTAGAATAATGCTTGCAAAGCACTTTCAGGTTCCATTATAATCAGCCATGCAGAAATCAGGATAGTAATTAGAGAAAAAAAAATATTTCCTTTCTTTGCTTAAACTTGGTAAGAAAATACTTTTTTGTTTTGCTTCAGCGATAGAATTGCGTAAGGGAAATTGCGTAAGGCCTTGAGTGACCTGTACTAGTGGGAGATGTCCCTGCCCATGGCAGGGGGTCTGAACTAGACAATCCTTGAGGTCCCTCCCAACCTTACTATTCTATGATTTTATGAAATTCTATTATCTACAAAAGCCTTAATACCTTTTAAGTTCTTTCACTGTAATTTACATGACAATATAGAGACCTCCGAATGAAATCTTTCTGGAAAAAGTAAATGAGAAACAACTTCATGCCTGCAAGTATTTAGAACAAAAGCAAAATAAGAACTTTGGGGGTTGGGGGTTTTTGTTTGCTTGTTTGGGGTTTGTTTTTTATTTTGTTGGTTAAAACAAAACCAACCAAACAAAACCACACACTCAAACAAGACTGCAAACAAACACAATAAACAAACAAATTAAACAAAACACCCAGCACCAAATACCCTGGTTTAGGTAGCTGGGGAATGAGCATAAGCAGGAAAAAGCATCCTGACCAGTACCTTCAAGTAAGACATAAGCAGATACACACCTGACATGAAGACTACCTTATGATGAAACACTTCTATGTAATGTATCCTGTACTTAGATTCTATACTGGATAATATCTTTTCATTGGTTTATTTATTGCTAAAACTGATAAATACTTTTTTTACTTCCCAAGAATAGTTGAAAAAATTTAGTCCTGGAAAACAGGATGAAGTAGAAAATGTAAGGAGCCAGCCATTTGATTGGAGGAAATTGAAAAAAAAAAAAAAGTAAAATGTAAAAGGTACAAAACTGGAACTTCATATATGATTTATTCATCCTCATTAATTAGGCTTAGAAATTATCTCATTTTATAGTCTGGAGAGACAGCAGTGCAATATTCAGATGTTTTACGTAGATGAAGGAGCAAAAATGTATTTGCTTTAACGCAAGTCTGCTGGATGGGAATAGCCATTACAGTCAACAATGAGGCAATGAATCTGTGCCTAAAGCAGTGTAGTAAGGCTTTTCATAACTTTTTGTATGCATAGTAAAGAGTAAATTTGCTGGAGCATCCACAGAGATTTAAATTAATTTCAGAAAGAAAATTATTACATTAATTTGTTTTCTACAAATATAATTTTGAATTAGTTATTCAGTATGGTTTTCCCAGATGCCTTTAATAAAATGATAGAGATGGGCTTATGGGGAGAATCTTAATTGTTCAGCTTTCCATTTCTGTTTGACTCATTTTGAAGCTTAGTTACTAGTGGGAAATAGCTGAAGTAAATGAGTGTTTGTGAACTGTAGTGCCTGATTCTAAGCTTTCGCTTAAGCTCATTTAAGATTAGAGATGTTTATGAACCCAGAACATTTTAGTTTCTATCAAAGTAGTGTCTCCTCCATGGAGCTCGGATTCAGAAAGAATGTCACTGTTGTTGTAGTTTGGTATAGTTATGGTTTGAAGTTTATAATTGTTTTGACCTTAAAAGCAAAGTCTGTTTCAACTAATCTCTGACTTACTGCGTAAGATTTCTCTATGATAGTGTTTAAAATACGAAGGATTTATGGTACAGTTGAGAGCAAATGGAGAATGGGCAGTTCTAACATACAAAAGAAGAAGGATTTTTCACCTGAAGGACATAATTAGAGATAACACTGATTGATAGAATAATTTTTCATTTCTTCAGCAAATTAAAAGTTGTTTAGTCATTTGCTTTAAGTGGAAACTGTTTCTGTAAAGGTTAAATTTGTACAGTTGGACTGAGACAGGGAAAATGAAGCTCTGAATGCAGAACATTATGGTATCAACAGTATTGTTAAGATAAAGAGTCATGTAAAGGTATCACAGTAATTCTGCCTATGAAGTCAATTTCATAGGTATAGAAGGAAAATTTAATTACAACATTATTATTTGTATGAATATTTTTTCCTGATGCTGCTGATTTGTCATACCAGTTACAGATAGGAGTTTGTTCCAAAATTAAAACAGAGGATTTATTAATTATATTTTCTAACAGAAGTTATAAGTCATTTATGATACACTCTTATTCTTCTTCCCTCACATGACTGTTCAGAACTGCACACTTTCAGCTGAGTTTTTGTGTGAAGACCCTAAGTTTTTGACCTGTTCCATGGACAGACTTGAGCAGGAAGTGCTTTCCTTCTGTTCCCATGAAAGAAAGAATGAAAACAGATTTTGTGCTTTGAGACCAGCCCTCTCAAATACACGAAAGACAAAGTGCTAAGCATGCAACCTCTTATGAATAACCCAGTAGTGGGATAGTCACTTGGGATGTAATCTGAACTGGTGGTGAACATAGTCTTTGGTTTTGTTTTTAATCTTTGTCAAAACCAAGAAAATGAATGAAAAATATTTACTGGAATTAGATTACTCTTATCCATATCATGGATCCATATCATTCTCATTTTCCATTTAAGTGAAACATTTCCATCAAGTTTATTTGAGATTCAGCACAAGATCTCATCTTTTAGCTAACATTACCTTGGTTTAGAAGTATAGCACACAATACCTGTAGTTTCTAGCTTCAGAGGCTTGCTGGCTATGACTCTAGTTTTGCAGTGTATGTGTTATGAATAATGACTTCATCTTGGTGACTTTTTATCCCCATGAATCTTTTCCATCCTAAAAGCAGAAAATACAACTTTTGGACATACGCTAAAATATGTCTTAGAAAAGGAGTAATTGTTTGCAACTAAGGCAGCAGGATCTTGGAATGGATTAATTGTACAAGATCATATATACAACTCAACATTGGAACAAAAATAATTTCATAGAATCACTGAGTCAACCAGGTTGGAAGACACCTCCAAGATCATCATACCTCCCCTGGCACAACTTGAGACTGTGTCCCCTTGTTCTGTTACTTGTAGTCTGGGAGAAGAGACCTCTTTTCAGATAGTTGTAGACAGCAATGAACCTCCTCTTCTCCAGGCTAAACAACTTCAGCTCCCTCAGCCTCTCCTCACAGGACTGTGCTCCAGACCCCTCACCAGCTTTGTTGCCCTTCTCTGGACACATTCCAGTACCTCAACTCTTGAATTGAGGGGCCCAGAACTGGACACAGGACTCAAAGTGTGGCCTAACCAGTGCTGAGTACGGGGGAAGAATAACCTCCTTTGTTCTAGTGGCCAGACTGTTCCTAATCCAGGCCAGGATGCCATTGGCTCTCCTGGTCATCTGGGCACACTGCAAGAGTCATGTTCAGCCACCTATCTACCAGTACCCCCAGGTCCCTTTCTGCCTGGATGCTCTCTAGCCACTCTATCCCCAGAGTCCTCTTCATAGATGTCAATATTAAAATGAAATGACGTTTTGTATAGTTGGAAATGGATTTACATCTGTCTGTTTCTGGAGTTTTGTGGTCAGAAGTTTCTGTGCATGAACAAAGAATCAAGTTCAGAAATCAGGTGTTTAAAAACAAATCTGTGTAGTGTCTAAAATATATATTCGATAATTTAAAATGTGGGTTATACTCATTTGTGGGCAATGCATGAACCTTTTAAATAAAAACCTGTGTTGCAAAGCTTTTCTGCTTGTGCTTTTTCAGTCTTTATTTTCCAAGACAAACTTGGTCCATCTTCCTGAAGTCAGCGTTCCTTGCTTTATTAAAAAAAAAATAAAATAAAAATTAAAAACTTTTTTTTTTGAGGGAGTTGCAGGTAATGTCTTCAGTTAGATGAAGAACTAAACCTAATTTAAATTTAGACACAATAAAAAATTGTCTCTTTTCAAATCTAGGATGTTGCTATAAATTCTTAGACCAAATGATCTAAATAGAAGTGGTACATGCTAGTCACATTGCTTCTGAAAGTTTAGCCTTCAATATGTGGCTAAGGTACACTGGTAGGGCACTGCAATAAATCTTCTCTTTTGCAGGTAGCGGCTGTGTTTCTCATCAGCATAATAATTGAATGTTAGCCCTTTCTGTGCTATTCCTATTTAGAGGATAAACAAGGAAGATGATTGTCTCCTACTCTGTTGCTTTTTGAGCTCTAGGTTCATTTAAAAATACAGTCCTTTCTAATAATAAATTGTTTTTAAATGTCAAGATTTCAAAGATAAAAAATCATGAGAGTTTTGTTGTTGTTCTTATTGTTTTGGTTTTGGGTGGTTTTTTACTTCCTTGGTATTTCCAGTTGACTGATGTTCCACTCTGAGGGGAGGGGGTTGTTCTGAGTAGTTTTGAGGGGGTCAAAAGGGTGGTACTAGCCTTATTATAAAACTCAAATTAGACCACAAATTATTATATGCGTGTGTATCTGAATTAAAATTGTCATTTAACAGTTAACCAATAGGTGCAGTTTCTGTATAATGCTCCTGTACTAGGCACAGCCACATTTGGAGGATAACTTCAACACAAAAGTATTTAGTGCAGTAGATTCTACATCTTCCTGAGAACTGCATGTAATTAGTCATTTAGGTTTGTGTTATTCATGTTAGCTTTGAAAGCATTTGGGGCCATTAATGTTGCATGTGTAGCTGAACAGAAATCCAACAAGAGAACAAGTACAGCAATTATACAAGGATTTTTCAGCAGATTATTGTGGGTTGAACATAGAAAAAAATATCTTTCCTTGCCTATATAAAATAGAAGATGAACCATCATGTATATTTTGGGCAATCAGCATGAATAAGATTGCATACAGTTTAAAATAACTTACTGCACTTCCTGTATGTCGTATTTTTCTTTTATGCTGTAGTACAAATGTTGAGGTTTCTAGTATGGGTTTTGAATAAAACTGGTTGTATCTGTATGCCATTCTATAATAGAACACATCTGCATATGTCTGAAGGTTACCATACTTGGGGTAGTATTTGAATTACTAGCCTATCCAAAAGGAGGAAAGTCCCATATATTAACATACATTGCTTTTGTATTGTTGCACTGTATGTTTCTTGAGTTCAAAATTTTTGAGGGAGAGACTGTCAATGTAATTTTTGTTCGGGATTTGTTTTCAATTATTTTGAAGCATCTTGGAAATGGTGGTTGTAAGTGATCTCATAATGCAGGTCATTCTGTTCATTCTCACACCGGGAGTAGGACTGTTGCCAGCTTTAGGCTAGATTAGCTGTGGGTTTTTTTGCTCAACTCTATAAAAGCTTTAAGGGTTGGGGATTCTATGACCTCCAGAACTATTCTGTGACGCCTTTCTAGTGAAGAGTCACCTCCAAGCAACTGTGGATATTGTCCTTTGCTTTCTGTTGCTACTTTGAATAGTTTAGCTTTGTTTCTTCCTCCAGTTCGTGTTTCCTCAGCTACCAAATGAAAATGCTGTTGTCACAGCATTAAAATTTGTACTAAAGTTAAGCTATGTTACTTATGTGGCTCTCCTGCCATCCATGTAATCCATCATTTTACCACCGGTGAAGCTGATGTGCGACACGCCTTTGGTTAAATACGTGTTGACTGTTCCCAATTATCATCTTCTCCTTCATGCATTTAGAAATGGAATCCAAGAGGATGTGCCTCATAATCTTCCTAGGGACTGATTTCTCTGTTCAGAGCTGAGATAAATGCATCAGTAAAGCAATCATTCTCAATATTGGTACATTGTATCTTGAAAATCTAGGTCCCATGATAGTATTAGCATATATTAGATTTCTTGTAGTAAATTAGTCACCTTTGTGATGCTGATTGGTGGCATAATAGTAAGAGGATATGTTTAGCTTTTCAAGAAAAGGTCTAATAGTTTAGTTACAGCTGCTGTGTGGTTGAGACTCATAAAACTTAATTTCTCCCTTATTATTTAAGGCACATTTTCAGATGCAGGCATTTACATAGATAGGAAATAAAGCTTCTAAGAAAAAAGGAATAAAACCATTGCCATAGTAAAGGTTACTATTGCTCTAATTATAATTAATATTCAATACTGAAGCCCTTGTTCAATAATATTTAATTCAAATAATCGTGTTAAGTATTGAATTACATACTGAGATAATTCATTATAAGTTTTTAAAGGAAGTTGAATAAATGTGCCTCAGAGAATGTATTTGATGAATCTGTAAAAGTATTTAAATTAGATCTGTAAAGTATTATGAAAAATCCACAAGGGGAGCACAATTAGACAAATAAACTGTCCAAGGCTGGGAGCTACTGAGCATTTATTGTACAGTGCTTTCTGGTATACTGCTTGTTGAGAACAGGTGAATGACCAGAAGTATTGTTATGCAGAGTTTAAAAAAAAACTAAGCAGAAGTGAGGGCTTGAATTAATTAAAAAAAAAAAAAAAAAAAAAAAGTTCCCTCATCATTAGTTTTCTACTCTTTGCCAACATGCTATTGCTATACCTCTAAACTAATTAAATGTGGGACAAATGATTATTCATGTTTTATAAAGTGTATTGTTTATCAGCCTGTTGAGCTAGCCCGTTCATAATCAGGTTGTCTTTTCCTAAACAAACACATCAGCAGGGGCCTTAAAGATCATCCAGTTCCACCCCCTAACATGGGCAGGGACATCCCATCAGGTTGCTCAAACCCCCTTCCAGCCTGTCCTTGAACACTTCCAGGGAGGAGGCAGCCATGACTCCTCTGGGAAATCTGTTCCATTGTTTCATCACCTTCATGGTGAACAGTTTCTTCCTTTTATCTGATCTCAATCTATCCTCTTTCAGTTTAAAGCCATTATCCCATGTCCTCTCACTGTATGCTGTTGTAAAAAGTCCCTCCCAACCTTTCCTTTAGGTCCCTTTTAAGTACTGGAAGCCTGTTACAAGGTCTGCCCAGAGCCTTCTCTTCTTCAGCCTGAACAACCCCAACTCACTCAGCTTGTCCTCATAGCGGAGATGCTTCAGCCCTCTGATCATTTTTGTGCCTGTCCTCCAGACTCGCTCCAAGAACTCCATACTGTTGTTATGTTGGGGGCCCCCAACTACTGAATGCAGTATTCCAGGTGGAGCAGAGGGAAAGAACCAATTCTATCATCCTGCTGACTACACTTTTGATACAGCCCACGGTACAGTCTGCAGGGACTGGGATTGTCCTGACCCACGTACAGGACCTTGCACCTGGCCTTGTTGAATTTCATGAGCGTTGCATTTTGTGGGCCTGTCAAGGTCCCTTTGGATGTCATCCCTTCCCTACAGTGTGTCAGTTGGAACACTCAGCTTAGTGTCACCTGCAGACTTGCTAAGGGTACACTCAATCCCACTGTCTCAGTGGGACAACCTGGTCCCAGTACTGACCCCTGATGAATGCCACTTGTCACTAATCTCTGTTTGGACATCAAGATATTGACTGCAACTCTTTGAGTGCAACTGTCCAGTCAGTTCCTTATCCACTGAGTGGTCCATCCATCAGATCCACATCTCTCCAATTTAGAGACAGGAATGTCATATGGCACAGTGCCAGATGTTATGCATCAGTTCAATAAAGGACATTGCTCTTCCTTTATCCACCAGTTCTGTAACCGCATCATAGAAGGCCACCAGATTTATTGACCACAGTTTGTCCTTAGTAAAGCCACGTTGCCTGTCACCAATCATCTCCTTATTTTCCATGTGTCATACCATAGTTTCCAGAAGGATCTTTTCCAAAGGTTAAGTCTGTCTGGCCTCCAAGTGTTCCTTTTGTCTTCTTTTTAAAAATGGGGCTTATGTTTCCCCTTTTGCAGTCAGATTCACTGGACTGCCATGACTTCTCAAATATGATGGATATTGGCTTGGCCACTTCATTTGCCAGTTAGTTCTGGACTCATCAAGTCTCATGAACTTGTGCACCTTTAGGTTTTTCAGATGGTCTGAAACCTAATTTTTTCCTAAAACGGGTAGTTCTTTATTCTCCCAGTCCCGGCCTTTGCCTTCTGCAACTTGGGCTGTATGGCTGGAGAATTTGCCAGTGAAGACTGAGGCAAAAAAGTCATTGAATACCTTCCTCCACAGCCCAGGTAACCAGGTCTCCTGTTTATTCTTGAGAGGGCCCACATCTTTCTCCTCAGTCTTATCACTGACATATCTATAGAAGCTTTTCTTGTTGCCTTTGGCTTTCCTGGCCAGATTTAATCCTGTCAGGCCTTTGGCTTTCTTAACCAGATTCCTGGCTGCTAGAACAATTTCCCTGAATCCCTTTCAAGTTACCTCTCCTTGCTTGCACCCTCTGTAGACTACCTTTTTTGTGTTTGAGTTTGTTCAGGACCTCCTTGTTCATCCATGAAGGACTCCCTAGGTTTTCTGCCTTCTTTCTTTGTTGTATTGCTCTTGAGATTGGAGACAGTGATTCTTGAATATTAACCAGCTTTCCTGGGCCTCTCTTCGCTCCAGGGCTTTATCCCATGGTACTCCACCAAGCAGATCCCTGAAGAGGGCAAAGTCTGCTCTCTGAAAGTCTAGTGTCACTACTTTTCAAATACAGAACATCTGATAATACATTAAACTGTGAAGCCTGAAGGTCTAGATGTTTATTTTCCCTCTTATTAATGTATTTTTGCAATTGTTTTTAGTGAGATATGCTTGCTTTTACAATAGTTATTACCTAATAGTCTGTGTGAGCAGACTTAAAAGCAAAACTAGCAAAGTTTGTAGTGTAAAGTCTCTTCTTAGAAATGATTCACTATTAACAGATTATCAATAAAATGCATCTGAAGACTCTTCCTGGACCAGACTGTACCTGTGCTTCTCTGGTAGGAATGGTTGTTCTAATCTTAAAATCTTGTCATTCCCTAGGGAGCCACTCCTTCTCCCTTTCATGCTACAGAGGTAAGAATCCACCTGCCTCAGTGAATCAGCAGTATCCACTTAACCTCTTCTCAGCAGGATAAGCACCTGCAAACAGCATGGGGTATTGCTGGGAAAATTATTAACCTGCTAGCTTACATGTTAACAGTGATTAATATTTGGTATTACTGTTTCAATATGTAGATGGCATTACTGCTGTTGAAAAACTGCCTTAACTCCAGCTGCTGTTCCTACAGAGATCACTCTCAATTAAAAGATGCTGGTTTGCATTGCTTCTACCAATATTGTGCTAAGCTGTGAATGTAAAGCTTCATTCCTTTACTTTCAGCCAGCTGAGTCTAGTCTGGGTGATTTCACTTAGCGGGGCGGGTAAATCCCAAACTATCACAAATACAGATGACAGTGATTGTGGAAGTTGCAGTATGAAGAATCAACACCAAATGTATCATGGTTTTAATAAATGAAAACTGGCAATAGCATTTTTAGTGAGGGAAAAACCTGTATAGCCAATACCCCTCAATCTGATTATATCCTGTGAGGATTCAGGGTAGATGACAGATGCTGTGCTGATGTCAACTTAATTGAAATGCCCTGGCTCCTTGATCTGACATGACTCCAGTTTTAGCCCATGCTTCTGGAAAATATTCACAGTTTGGAAGAGGTTTTTTTTTTCCCTTTTTAGAATGTATTCAATGAAAGAGCTAATAAATTAAAGGAATTTACTGACAATATACATGCACATGATTTATCAGCTGATAACCTTCTGGCACCCTGCAACTTCTAATTTTGTGTAAGATGTAAATCCTATAAAATTTACAAGTATTTAAGAAGAAAATTAATAGTGCAAGATACAGTGAAATCTTTGCACTTTATCTAACACTATTTACTCCTTCACTGCAATTTTATAAATCAGTGAACCGGAAGAGAGACTCTAAAAAAACCCAACCCCCCAGCACAACCCCTAAATCCCTGCTAATGATTGAAACAGCTAAAGCATATTTTCCTAACATGAATATTTGGCAAAAGAATATACTTTGCCAGAGTGGCTAAACAAAGATTTTATTCATTCTTTGCTTATAGAGCATAAATTCAATATGCTTTTAGAAAGTGATGATTTCTAACAAAACTTGCCGTCTGGATAGGTGTAGAGACACCACTGGGAGACGAGGGAAATGTCTACTTTTTGAAATGTTATGACTAATTAAATATATATAATAACCAAGAATGTGTCCAGGTGTGCTTTAGCTTATTATGACTTGTCTTTATTATTTCACAACTGAATTTTTTTTCCTCAAAGCTGCAATCCTTTTGTAGCTGTATAGAAAATATATAAAATCTCAACAATTCATCTCTTTGAAAACTTATTAAAAATTATGCTGCTGCAGGTAAAGGTCATTGGTCATTGTCTTTTATTATTTTAATGTTACTGTAGTTTTTAGATATTCCATTATATTATGCTCTATTAGCCTAAAGGTAGCAGTGATGTGGACCCAGTTTTGAAATTGCCTTGTTTAAAATTATTCTAATACTCTTTGACAGCATTTCTTGAAAAACAGAGGGAGAAGAACTGTTCTAATTCACTAATTTTTCCTTAAAAAGACAGATAAAATAATTTTGTACAACTAAGACATTGCTAGGGCTTAATTCCAAAAGGTTTTTCCACAAAGGGAAAAGTAACATTAAGAAAAAAAAACATACCCTTGCACTGAAGTTTGTTTTTTTCTAAACTACTTACTGCTAGTGAAAAAAATGGTACTAGTAAGGTTCTCTGGTTCAGTTCTTTGGCTTCTTTCTATGGGTGTAAAACTTCCTGTATGTCTCCTGAAAACATTTAAAGAAGCTCATTTACATGGAGCTTACTAAAAGGAGTTAAGGTATTGTCTCTTCATAGAGATTTTTTTCTGAGAAGAAACTTGGGAGAGATAAATGCAGATCTTAGTGGCTCCCTCTGTAAAACAGGTGTTCATCACTGTGTAATTTCCCTTGGCAATACGTGCATAATATTACTACAATAAATACAGAATATATACGTACTCATAAGCACTATTTACTGATATACTGCTAATTAATTTTTTATGCATAGATGGAGCACTCTTGAAACACGTTCTAGGAATTGTATTTTATTACTTTTGTCATCCTATTGTGTCCAAATATTTGGCATATTTTGTCATTATTTGGAGTATGCATTCCTTCATCAGAAGTGCTGGGCAGCTGTAAACTTAAAATGCAGGTGCCTTTTAGCCAGGAACAATGATACTCAACTATTTAACATCTTTGTCAGTGACATGGACAGAGGAATGGAGTGCACCCTCAGCAAGTTTGCAGATGACACCAAGCTGTGTGGCACAGTCGACTTGCTAGAGGGCAGGGATCCATCCAGAGGGACCTGGACAGGCTGGAGAGGTGGGCCCAGGCCAACCTCATGAAATTCAATAAGGCCAAGTGTAAGGTCCTGCACCTGGGTAGGCACAATCCCAAGCACAAATACAGGCTGGGTGGTGAATGGCTGGAGAGTAGCCCTGAGGAAAAGGACCTTGGAGTCTGGGTTGATGAAAAGCTCAACATGAGCCTGCAGTGTGCACATGCAGCCCAGACAGCAACCGAGTCCTAGGCTGCATCAAGAGCAGTGTGGCCAGCAGGGCAAGGGAGGGGATTCTGCCCCTTTACTCTGCTCTCGTCAGACCCCACCTGGAGTACTGTGTGCAGTTCTGGAACCCTCAGCACAGGAAGGACATGGAAGTGTTGGAGCGGGTCCAGAGGAGGGCCACAAAGATGATCAGAGGGCTGGAGCAGCTCTCCTATGAGGACAGGCTGAGAGAGTTGGGGCTCTTCAGCCTGGAGAAGAGAAGGCTTCGAGGGGACCTGATAGTAGCCTTCCAGTATCTGAAGGGGGCCTACAGGAAGGCTGGGGAAGGATTATTTACAAGGTCCTGCAATGACAGGACAAGGGGCAATGGGCTTAAACTGGCAGAGGGGAGATTTAGACTGGATGTTAGGAGGAAATTCTTTCCAGTGAGGGTGGTGAGGCACTGGAACAGGTTGCCCAGGGAGGTTGTGGCTGCTCCCTCCCTGGAGGTGTTCAGTACCAGATTGGATGAGGCCTTGAGTGACCTGTACTAGTGGGAGGTGTCCCTGCCTATGGCAGGTGGTTGGAACTAGATGATCCTTGAGGTCCCTTCCAGCCTTACCATTCTATGATTCTATGATTATTTGCAGCGAGATGGGTCATCTTAAAAGGCAACACTTTTTCCTTAAGCAGGAAGGACTGAATTTCAATTGTAAAGTTATTGCTTGGTGATGTATATCTCTCATAAGCATGACTCAGGTACATAGCTTTGTAAAATAGCTGTTTCCATTAAGCATATCTGTGGCGCTGTACTGCGAGTGTGCACAGATTTCATTCTGATGTTAGCACTGGTGCAGTTTATACTAATTTATCTCTAGTAGATAACTGACAGGTGAAAGCAAGTCCTCTTTGTGGTAGGTTCGGAGAAAAACAGTTCAAGCTGTTTGTATGCACAATGAAACGTGATCTTGGCTCACATTAACAGTCGTACTTTAGGTTTTGCTGTTCTTTAGTATCGTCCCACTGCTTTTATTTCTTACTAGCATTATATGGTTGCAAATATTTGTAAGTTGTAGACGTTGACACACAAGACTCTCTGCACTTCAGCACCTGTTAATAAGGTTACTGGTCTTTCTTGCTCATTGAACTAAGTCCTGACATTAGGACACTTGTTGATAGACTATGAAAATGTGAGCTTCACAAGATCACAGGACGTCAGAGGTTGGAAGGGACCCAAAGAGATTGAGTCCAATGCCCGTGCCACAGCAGGACCATAGAGTCTAGCTCAGGTCACAGAGGAACGCGTCCAGAATGGCCTTGAAAGTCTCCAGAGAAGGAGACTCCACGGCCTCTCTGGGGAGCCTGTTGCAGCGTTCTGTGACCCTTCCAGTAAAGAAGTTCCCCCTTGTGTTCAGGTGGAATCTCTTGTGCTGCAACATACATCCATTGCTCCCTGTGCTATCACAGGGAGCAAATGAGGTTTTGTCAGTTTAATACTATTTTGGATAAATAATAATGTGTTTGCAGTTAGAATAGGTTTGTTCACAATAAGATGATCCTACAAAGTTTAGACTAAGTGACAGCTCTACAGAAAAGGCTTGATCTTGCTAATAAGCAAATTGAAACATGTCAGGGAACCTTTCAGACACAGTGTTCCTCTTCTCTAGTTAGAGTCATGGCACCAAGGAAAAAAAACTATGTCTCACTATCCAAGTGGCTGATTTGCTCTGGCTTTGTCCTCTTGCCATTTATTAATCTTGTCAGAAGAGGGTAGAATATATATTTACATTGCAATTTTTTTCTGATTGTAGAACTGGTAAGAGTAATAGAGTTTCTTACTGTTTTTAGCAGAGAATTCCTGTTAGACATGACATAGAGGGAGGTTTCAAAATACAGCTATTTAGCAATTTACATGCAGTAAGATAAGGAACCTGTTTTTCCTGAACAAAATGTGAAAACAAAACTAGGACAGTGGATACAACTACCCTTTGTCAGTAAAGGTGAAAACCTTTTCTTGTAGGAAATGGGGATGCTGAGCTCTTTCTCAAGTATACAGGTCTAATCATAGACTGAGAAGGTTTTAGTAATATGTAATTTATTCAGACTAGCATTCCCAGATGCTTGAAGTTACAAGTCCATTCATATATGAGCAAGAGGATCTGAGCTGCATGAAAACTAAATCTTCCTTAATGTCTAATGCTACATCTAATCCTTACTTTGGGAAAACTTATATTGGACCAAGAAAAACAAAAGTAATAAAACCTGTTAAAATATCTGCAACAATAAGCATCTAAAGGCATGCAAGATAATTATTCAATTTGAAAGGAAAGTATTGAAGACAGTAACAGAAACCCCAGTGCAATCAGGGTTATTTTTTTCTTAAATTCATCAGACACTGGAAGAAGAATCAGAGCAATTTAAACTGTTTGGATATTATAAAAATTAATTTTGCACTGATACCACAGACATTCCTCAGCTGAGGCTTAAAAACATAAAAATGTTAAGATCTTTTTCTGCATAGCTTTTATAGCTAGTGTATTGCTTGTAAAAGTAGAAATCAGAACCTATAAAGGTGAGGTACATGGCATAATATTAGTACTTTATAACTTTCTTGTGCAGTCCCAAATTCTATTTGATTTGAAATAATAAAATTTGCATGCCTATTTAGCTTCTAGTAACTTTAAGTTATTAACAGAAGCTGCACTTAATTACAGGTTTGCTAATAATCTCTGTAGAACTGATCTGAATCCACATAGTTCACTCTTAATTAATTTAAAACAGCATGAATGATAAAATGTTTGTTCAATCCAGCTGAAGCTAATGGTGTATCTACTACAGTCAACTCAAACTTTGTGTATAGAAATTGTCTTTAAAAACAATAAACATCATTCAGTTTCAGAATTAAAGGTTAGCACAGCTGGGCAGACACACACCCATGGACATGTTTCAAAATCCATATATCATGTAAAATAAGAAAGGTATTAACCCTGAAGTGTATTATTTGTAGCTGACCATATTTCATCACAACATAATAATTTCTACTAAGCTAGTAAACTGTCTTCTCCAGTAGCAATCAGAAACTGCACAGATATCTTTAAAAATGTTGTTAGATAAACTAATCATTTATATTTAGCAGTTACAACAGTGTGTATTCTGATAAACTAGCAATACATAGTAAGTTTATTGAAACACTGGTGGATGCTAATTAGATGGTGATAGATTCCCCCACCGCCACCCATACATTTTTCTATACCTGTGCAGTTTGTGGCAAATAAAGTAAAGTTTGTCAGTGGGCTGTAAAAAACATGAGCTTCCTGCATTTTAAGTTCCCAAAATTCAAGTAGTGTATCTTTGTCTTGAATATATATGGTGTGTGAAGTCATAGAACAGTTAGGTTGGCCAGAAAGAGTTTTCCTGGGCAGTATATCAAATGAAGTGCTATGATGGGTATTGCATGAAGCTAGCTTTGAAAATTGAATTCAAATAGCCATTTGCAGGTACATCAGAAGGTAGCCACCATCTGTGTAAGATACAGAAAAAAGCTATGAAATCAAACCTCGTCATCCTTAATATGACTTTGAGCTTACTTGTTATCATGCAGGGGAAATCTGCTCACACAAGATGCAATGTAAAATCAAAAGATGCAACCACCCACCCAGAAGAACTGAAAGTCTTCAGTAATTGCCTGGAAGTGTTTGTCGTTTCAAAAGAAAAAAAAACAAAACAAAACAACAAAACACCAAACCAAAAAACAACACTTGCTACATGTTCCAGGAGGGTCACTGATACCACTGCTTCTAGGTCACTTTGCTCTTTGTCCACTGCCCTTCAATAGGTGTTGTCTAGCCTTTAAGGAGAGTCAGTATTTTTTTATCTATTGTTGAGAAAGAAAATAAGCAAAATTGGAGGAAACTTCAGACTTGTTTTAATATATGACAAGACTGTGGTTGTGGACACAGACAAGCCTCTTTTCCTCAAACACAGTTTAGCCTTTAAAAGTATTTGAAACTAACTTTAAAGGAAGCTGCTGACCAGCAGTTTTATAACTTGATTTGTTTTAAAGCCTAAATAGCTTAGGGAAATGTTTTACAGAAGATATAATCCATCCACATAGAGTAAAGCCTGCAAAATTAGGTGGCATAAACCTAGACCACAAAATACATTCTCATGACTTTGCACTTAAGCTGTTGCTTATTGAATTAATTTAACAGTGGCTATGTATTGTTTATTGCCTATAACTACACTTTCTGGAAGTTGAAAGATGTTTTAAAAGTTCAAACCCCTTTATTAATAATGTCCTTGATCTGCTTGTTAGAATGTCTGACACACGACTTTGATCAGCATGTGGAATAGCTGCAAAGACTAACAGTGCTGCTGTCTTTCCTCATGTAATGACTTCATCAGCAGTGCTGTAAAATTGTATTTCTCTGTTGATTCCTCTTTTTATAAACTGATTTCAAGTTATTTCACTAGTGCCTTTGTAATTTTGCCCGCAGACACAGAAACCTATAGACATCTCGGCGAGGGAGGGTATTTTGGAGTGCTTTGAAACCTGCTTTTCACAAACAATGTTATGTGTGTATTTAAGCACAAAGCTGGTAATAAAGCAGTTACCAATAGAGCCTCTTGTGAACTCAGAACTCCTAAATGTGAACAAAGACAGTGTTGCTTTTGCATCAACAATATACGTTTACAATTTGAGTTCTCCGAGGTATAGATGTACATCTACATATATATACACTTGTATATTTCCACCATACTTTATATACTGATACACTTGGAATGATGTTGGGAGAAATATGAAGTATGGAGGAGCAATGATTTCTTTGAAAGCAGCATTAAACACTTTGTATCTGTGTTGACACTTCTAGTGATACCAATTTTTTTGAAAGAGTCTGCTAGATGTTTTTCTGATTTTGGTACTTAGTGTATTTCAAAGAAGGCCTGGATGGTATTTGTAAATAATCACAGACTGAGAAGGGAACTGAGGGCGATCACTAGACAGGTTTTTCATGGGAAGACAGCTAGAAGATGATGTGATAGCAAACAGCAGAAATTACAAAACCTGGACCAACTGAGACATTATGTTTTTTATTATCTACTTTGAATATTTAGTTGTGCTATTTACCTTCCTTAGTTTCATCTTTAAAAATTAGCATAACTATTTAACAATCATGTTAATGGGCTAGCATGCAATTGTTTAATTACATTGAACAGTTTAATGGATTTTTATTAAATATTTGCTATTTCTATTTGTTTGTATTGCTATAAAGGCAATTGCATTTCTTGTGTGTCTTTAGTAGTATAAGCAGGGACAAAGCAAGCTGGTTTTGCATAAGCCTGACACAACTGATATGCTAGAGTTTATTACTGACAAATAGCAGAGAAAATCTGTTTTATTACAAGCACTTAACCTCATATTCATGTTCTTGAGCAAGACATATATTTCGTATTTAAATCTGTCTAAAGTGCCTCCTTATTTTAGTGGTTACTTTACAAATGGTTTAACCTGAGCCACCTCCTAAGCCCCACACAGCCATTCACCCACTTCTCCACAGTGGGACATGGGAGAGAATCAGAAGCTTTAAAGTGGGAAAATTCAGAGGCTAAGATAAAAATAACTTCATGATTAAGAAGCATGAATTGCAATAATAATAAATTGTAAGGAAAGAGGGAAAAAAATCCTAGAAAATGCATAACCACTGAATCTAGTAGCTTCTAAGAAAAATATGCTGCTGCAGTCAGTAAAGTAAGGCATGGATCTGTTTTTCTTAATTCTATGATGGAAACTGGCTTACTTCAAATATCAAGTGGTTGTTTTCTATTGTTTCAAATGGGGAAATTTTTTTTTTTTTAAATTTTCACCTACATGCTAAAAGATATCACACTCTGTATCAGTACAGCCCCCTTGTTCTAAGTGGTTGAATCCTTACTTCAGTTTGGCTTACCTTTAAAACCCGGTCTATCTCAGTTGTGCAGTTGTCCTAGTATGTCATGAATGAAGGATATACTTATTTCAATAGTAAGTTCTGAACTGCTTGCAGTCCAAATATTTTAAACAGTAAAAGGAATAAATAAAACCTGTAAAACCTCTGCAAAACAGTATAATTTATCAGATGCCCATATTTCAGATGAGCAGGGACTATTGTCAAAAGAATTGGAAAAGAGGATGACTAGTTGTCTGTAATAAAAATACAAGGCACATTACTGTGGACAATAAGCATGGATATGTTAGATAATCCTGTAAAGCTTATTTAGTTTATAGTAATTTGGATTACCTGGGAAAATATACAAGTAATATATCCCCTGGCCATATGGAGCACAAAATTTCTCACAAAAGACTTAAATAAAATGTATATTTTAAAAGTAGATCTATCCGGAGAGAGACTGCTGTTTGCAACTAAATATTTACATGCACATTGTTTGTCTCAACTTTTTAAAATGGAATGTAGTAAGTTGGTATTTGTTTACGTATCATTGTTGTCTTTTTCGGGTGTATATTTTCCTACGGGTAGAGTTCAAGAAGATTTCGCAGTTTTAGCGATCTCCACGAGGTGGTGCTAAAGCAATAAATTTGGTAATAACTTCGCAAACTGAATTTGAAAATATGGCTGTCAAACAGATGTTCTTTGATGCTATGTCTAACTTAAGGTGGGAATGATGAAGTCAGAAAGGGTGATTAGTTTATTACATGGCGAAAAAGTTATTTTTCCTTTCCCACAAGACAGAAAATTTTGTTGGAGTATAATACCAGGGGTTTGTGTCTATTTTCGACAAGGAATTCTCTTAATTCTTCTCATTGCTCATAACTTTGTTACTCTTTTTATGCTGCCTACTTCTGCTTCTGAGTAAAGAACTTAACATTCGTAAAGAGGTTACAGGAGTTACTTTAAGCAAAATGCTAAGAGTTCATTAGATTTAAATAAATCTGTCATAGAAAAATAAGCTGGATGCTGAATCACTGATCATTCAACAGTAAATAAAAAATGTACATGGTATGATAATGCAAAGAGGCAGATGATGTGAGAGGATAGCAATGACTATAAACAGAGCAGGCAGTTCGACCTAAGTGTTTTTCCCACTTTAATGAAACAGAGCATCCTTAGTTGTTTAGCTTGCCAGTGTGCTGCATCTGGTTCTGAGTTGTGATTTTAACATCCTGCAAATTCCTTATTCATCTTCTTCTTCAAATTATACAGAGCATTTATAATTTAAAGTTCACTCTGACTACCTCCGAGTCAATAATTAACATTGCAAACTTTGTTGATTTTTCATTCTTAACTGTCAAAATGGCAGGAAACATATTTACAATGAAAGCATGCTTTTTCCTTCCCTTTTTGTTTATTTTTTTCCCTGGCTGGTTAATTGCTTGCTTGTTGGGGGGTTTTGTTTTTGTTATTTGCGCTTTTATTTGGATTTTCTTGTTTGGTTTGGTTGAGTGGGGTGGTTTTTGTGGATTTTGGCATTTTGGTTTTTTAATAACTTGAGGTCTTTGGGATTTTTTCTCTTCAACTTAACATTAATTGAAGTTCTACTAAAACCATAACTGGACATACCTCTTCGGCAAACATTGCTCTTGGCCATCTTGTGTGCATGATGTAATGTAATAGCCACAGTTCTAGTAGTATTTTGGCCTTGTAACAACAGTAGCACATTTAAAATACAATAAGCTTTCTTTTTTGTTCTGTGGTTCTAATCTCGGGGATGTAAAATACAACTTCTACACTCCTCTGGAATAAAAACTATTTTTGCATAGCAAACAGGTCTCTTCTAGTTATTTTATTTCTGACAGTTGATAGAGCAGCAATCATCCTATTTAAATAAACTTGAAGGGCCCATGGAAATCTTGTATATTTTGTTACGCAGCCAGTTGGGAGTAAAGTGATGACAGATCTGTGAAAACAAATGAACCTTCCCCTTCTACTTGTATTTAGATATTGCAGGTGGAGGCTGCTTGCTCCTGAGAGGTAATCAATCGGTTGCCAAATTCCTACCCACATATGTTTGTGGATCTCAGTCCAAGTCCACTGACAGTCCATTCTGTAGATATTTGTTTCAGCCAATTAGAAATAACAATCAATTCCAGGATTTCCGTCTGCATTCAGATGTTGAATGCTTTCAATTGTGGGAATCAATTTGCACTCCATATAGAGATTTTAGCTTTATTACCAATTATATCCATTTACTCAGTGGAAGTTTTTGCAGATTAATTTAATAAGATGGTTTATTTGGGCTGAAAAAAACCACTTCTGCTAGTGACTAAACTGAAGTACTAATTTCGATATCTTTTCATTATTATCAAAGTTATATTTACAGTGAGTAACTACTTGACAGACAAAACTGATGAACTGTTTAGCTGAAAATCAATAAATGCAAGAAGGGTGAGAGCAAAAATTGTAATCCATTGTGAATAGACTTACAAACATCGTCAGTGTGTAAAATGCTACCTGGCTTCTCCCTGGTGTTTGAGAATAGCTAGTACTTGTTCTTCCCTGTTAGAATTTCTGTTAGAATCTGGTTAATGTTTGTCAGATAGAATCTGGTTAATGTTTGTCATTCTGAAACTCTCTCATTCATTTTGTCTTTCAGATGTTGTAGTGGAGGAAAAGTTATTATGAATGCACTTTGATTATAATTAATATTATTATTATAGATTTAAGGACTTCTATTTAGATTTTTTTTTTTCATGACCATTGTTTGTCTTTATACATGTGCACTCTCATGAATGAGAGCAATATGGAATGATTGTGAGTAAATTAATTTCATCAGAACTCATCTCTTTAATACTGGCTTGTTCTGTCTTCTAATTCCACAGTACTGTACAAAGGCAGAATTACAGTTTTTCCCAGTGGTACTGTTAAAATTTTTCATTACAGGCTCCTTTGCAGCTTTCAATGTTTTAAGAGCTCAAAAGATGTATTCTTTCACTTATTACCTTGTGCTCTGCATAAACTGCCTTCACATTTGCTTTTGACCATTTTAACTTTGTGAATTTGTATTTTCTTTCATCCTTTTCCAGTTCTTGTTGGCATCTGCCTTCACTGTCATGCCAATTGAAAACTAATTAAAATGCCTAGATGAAGTATATGCAGAGTTCACTTGGCAACTCTCTCCTGGGAGTTCACAAAGGCTGTATGTGTATATAGGCTTTGAGCACAGCCTAGCGGGAACGTGAAACCGTCATTCTAAAAGCTTAGATAGTGGTAGTACAAAGCCAATAAGCTCTGATTGAGCATTTAACTATTACACTGAGAAAGTGAGCAGCCTGCTTAGGATCAGTAAAATTTCCAGTTTAATTGCAGGTGAGAAAACATTAAAGAATGTAAAAGGATCAGAGATTTGTTCTTTAGATGGGGCAAAAGGACCAAAGAAAAATAAGTGCAGAAATTTTCTGTGTTTTACACTATGGTCTATAATTCTTTTTGATTCGCAAGAGATGAATTGTGAAAGTAGGTGAAACAGAAAACAGAATTCTCAATATAAACGTTGGGGTCTGTCCTTTACTAAAGGAGCTGTAATTCAACTAATGAAATGGTGCTTATTTTTGTTACATCATTTAGGTTATCTTTTTTATCACTTATCCAAGTAAAGTACTGACAAAATAGATTCATATAGTAGAAATTCATTAGAGAATACTTCTTTGTAACAGATGATTGGAAAATTTGTGAAGTGTATGCTGGCATAAATAAGATGCATACTGTATTTATCACTGATCTGAGAGCGCAACAGTTTTCAAGGCCATTCAGCCTTCTCAGAAAAGCCAGGATAAAATCAGTGATATTAACACTACATCTTCTGAAAGCCAGAATGTACTAAAGGATAAGACCAGTAAGGCTCATGCAGTGATTTGAATCCTCAGCAGAAAGCTGGGGGCATGGCAGAGATGTAAGTTTCCTTTTCAAGGTATTTGCCTCCTAGTGAGCTGATACTAATTCTTCTGGAGGAAGCAGAGCAACGCCTTTCTGTTTGGACCCTCTAGTTAACAAGTGAATGTGAATTTGTCATGGGTGGGGCGGTTTATTCCACTTCCTAATTTATCACCTGGAATTCTTGTCAGTGGGTATTGTTGTTTGCTTAGTGCAAAAGCAGTTGCCAAAGTCTTTCATGTAGCCGGTGATTCAGGAAAGCAAGCAGTTAATAACCTGAGTAAAAATCTCCCATATTTTCTCCATCTGAGAGTTTTTCACTGTTCACAAGAGTGAAGATGTGTCAAGAGATTTAAATGACACATTGCCTTGAGAGCACCTCTTTGTGCAAATATAGCTGTCTTCTCATTGCTACTCTTTTTTTCACTGTTTTAAATTTTTGCAAGAACAAAAACATTCTTTGTTCCTGTTCTTTAGTGTTTAGTTGTTTCTGTGTTTTAGCGTTCATTTGATTCCCTATACTAGTCTTGACCAATAATCATATCCTATATTAAAATGTGTGTGTAGACATACATATATATGTAAAAAGTCTGTGCTAACTTGAATGTAACTAATTGCATTTTCGTCTTTCCCAGCAGGTTTAGTAGAAAGCTTTTAACAGTCCTTTGATTTACAGTGTACAAAATAAATTTTAAAATGTTTGTAGATCAAACGTGAGACCTGCATAAGAAACAAGCCTCTTGTCTCAGGAGTCTGAAGCTTCCTTGGCTTGTGTGGAGAGTGAACAATTTACATACAGACTCTAGGGTTGGGGTTTTTTGTGGCATTGCACATACGAAAACAAACAAGTCACACAGGTGAATAGCAGAAGCTCCACACCTAACTCATTTGTATATTGGCAGTTGATTGAGAAGGCATACAGGTTCAAGAATGAGTCAACCATGTTGTCAATTCCTCCCTCAAATTCTACAGACCCTGTGGAACTTTAAAGACTGGATTGGTTTTAAATGTTTACCAAACAAAAAGCTGTGTTCCTTGAGGTTCCTGACCCAGATATGTCATGGTAACAAATACATCACATAAAGACGTAGCAAATCACAATCATTAACTGGTGTGTGAAGCTTTTATTTTTCTTTTAACAATTTAAAGAAATCTCTATTTTAATATGAAAAATAGACTAGCTGAAACTGCTGGTTGTCATATTGACAGATTGATTGTTACATTGTTGTCATTTTTTATTTGTAGATTAACAATTTTTCACAGGAAAAAAAATATGCTGTGTTTTAAATTTACCTTTTACTTCAATGTTTTCTCTGTTCTTAATCATTCTAACTCCCTCAGAAATTACACAAAATTATAGTCTCTCAAATGCTTCTATGAAAGCCACCTCTGAGTAAGGCCTTTGAAAAGCACTCAGAGCTTTACTGTAACATCCCATTTGACTGAAAGTCATACACGTTTCTATGATTCTCTTTCTCTTTCACACATGGTTCTATTTTGGTCATGAGTTATTACTACAAAAATCTCTTTGCTAAAGCCATCACTCACACAAGAGTCTCAATTCTGTGATGCAAGACATGTAAACACTGGAGAAAGCCATTTCAGTGATTAAGACAGTGGCCTGTAAGGTTGAAAAATCCTGTGTTCACTTTCGTCCTTCTGCAAATGTAATTTTGAACTTAAACCTAAAATTTTAAGTATTTGGAAGGCCTGTGTCCCCAGATCAAGTCTTTTAGCCTCTGTTGTTCATAGGCTTAATGTCTGTCTTAGCTTTTCATCATTTTCTTCGGGGTTTCTTAGATCTTGTGGCACTGAAATGCTAAAAATGTTACTGTCTTACACCTTACAGGCATGTGTGGGGAATAAAAACATACCACAAAAAAATGCTAAATCGGTTTTACTTAAAAGTTAAATCAGATCTGTGGAGATATTTTTATATTCATTTTTATTTTCTGGATCACAGAGTCATAGAATCACAAAATCAGCCAGGTTGGAAGAGACCTCCAAGATCACCCAGTCCAACCTATCACCCAGCCCTAGCCAATCAACTAGACCATAGCACTGAGTGCCTCACCCAGTCTTTTCTTGAACACCTCCAGGGACAGCAACTCCACCACCTCCCTGAGCAGCCCATTCCAATGGCAAATCACTCTCTCTGTGAAGAACTTCCTCCTAATATCCAGCCTATACCTCCCCCAGCA
>VWZE01024400.1:725297-764235 GCA_013396675.1 Eubucco bourcierii | reverse complement strand
GCTTGGCTAACTGGCATTCTGATTGGCTGTTCTGTGTTCAAAGGGCCATTGTCTCAGGCTGTATTGATAAAAGGAGATGAGCAGGTGACACAGCATGCTCTGCCATTGTATCCATGCTTGCCTGCTTGCTACTGTCTTATTGTATCGTGAACATCCTGGAAACTGTCTGCATCNTCCCTAGCAGCCTGGGAAGAATCAGAAGTCTCAGTGGCTGACTATACAGTAACAGCATTCCCTGAAAGTGTTTGGGTACTGTCTGAAGCTGTAGTTAGATGTTTTGTAAGTAAATACTCACAAAATACCGGGAGATAATTTTGTGAGTAAATACTTAAAGCCTCTTGTAATTCACCACTGCCTTCTGCCATAAGCAGAAAGGAGCTCCTTGCATCCATCTAGTGGCAAGCCGTGTATTGACCCTGAGTGGTATATTGACCACAGGAATCTTCTCTTCCAGTGCAATTATTGTTATATTATTACTAGTTACCTCTAGATCCCGAATTATCCCCCGTATAAAGTTTCCATGACCGTGCAAAGAACCAATTATTATTAAAATTAGTGGCCAGGGTGGTGAGAATTTTGAATACTGATAAACAATATTAAACTTTAAAAATAATCTCACATTAATTAGTTACCCCTGCATATCAGGGTTGTTCAGCCTGCAGAAGAGGAGGCTCAGGGAGACCTTATTGCTCTCTACAACTCCCTGAAAGGATGTTGTAGCCAGGTGGGGGTTGGTCTCTTCTCCCAGGCACCCAGTGACAGAACAAGAAGGAACACTCTCAAACTGCACCAGGGTAGGTTTAGGCTGGGCACTAGGACGGAGTTCTCTGCAGAAAGAGTGATTGCCTGTTGGAACAGGCTGCCAGGGGAGCTGGTGGAGTCACCTTCCCTAGAGGTGTTTAAGAGGGGGCTGAATGAGGCACTTAGTGCCACAGTTTAGTTAATTAGAAGGACTAGGTGATAGGTTGGACTCGATGATCTCAGAGTTTTTTTCCAATCTGGTTAATTCTGTGATTCTGTGAAACTGCAATTATTTCTTAGAATTTCAATAAATAAATCTCTTGATGATCAGAAAATCATACATGAGGTTATGTATGCAGAATCAACTGAAAACTCTTTTATGCCTAAATAATCACTTAAAAAAGAAAAAGTTTGCATTCTTTCTAGGGAAGCATAATTATATTCCTTCTAGGAAGATTAGAAATGGTAATTCTTTAAGTAGGTAGTCATTATTTTATCATTTAGTATTAGTTATAATAATGTTAGTCATGATGAACTAATGTGGTATTAATATGGATTTCATATGTACCCTCTTAGGAACGTAATTGCAATTTACCATTTTATTCATGTTCAGTCATTCTAAAGTGTTGCTAAATTAACAGATCTACTTAGCCTTAATCACTAGTCGCCTCATTCATTGTCATATCAATGACAACGTCTTCTTATGAAGACCATGTGCCATTAATAATATTGGGGTGGAACCCAGAGATTGCAAGCACTTAAACAAAAATAGAAAATAAATTAACAGTTTGGAAAAACACAGTTGAATTTTCTAGGCATTTAGTTGGGATGGAGTGAAGTGGCAGATCCATCTCAAAAACAGATGCACTTTAAATGCTCATTAGTCTAAGGAGAGTCTTTCAGACTCTGGAGGTAGCTGGAAGTTGGGAAGGAATTACTAAAATGAAGAGCAAATTAAGTAACAGGAAAATATGGACCCTGTTTCTGTTGCCTGAGTATTTCTTAATTTGATTTGCACCTTTTTTCCTTTCTTAAAAAACTTGTATGATGGGATGTCAAGATATGAATGCACAGCTGAAGGATTGCTTGCTTATGGAAGTTACTCTTCTTCCTCTTCAACATTCAGTTTTATTGCTATGCTGTAATTAAGACAATGTGCTGGTACTCATGAGGTCTTCCTTTAGTTTCATTCAAGGCATGAGTTTCACTTTCAACAGGAACTAACAGTCTTGAAAGACCAGTTTCTTATATAATGCTTTGGTTGAGGGCACAACATAGTATGTGACTGCATTGACGAAATAAATTAATTTAACTAGTCATGTTGAGAAATGTTACAATGTTTTAAAGGTAGAACCACTCTAGCAAAATATCAAAGAATGTGGTAAAACCAAACCTGAATCCTGTTTTCAAAATTAGTTGTCCTTTTGAAAGATTTTCCTAGAAGGCATAGTATGAGTGTGGGAAGCACAAAGTCCATAGTTTGCATTTGAAGTCAGATGAGGCACTTATAATAATGCTTTTCGACTTTATAAGATAAATTTGTTTGGGTTGGGTTGTTTTGTTTTGTTTTGTTGGGTTTTTTTCTTCCCACCTGGAAATAAAGGTAATCAGTTTCAATTAATAGATATTTTGATAATTCAAACTTTTGAAAAAACTTTGCAATATGTGAGCATAAACAACGCAGCACTTCAGGACACATCCAATAAATGTTTCAGTAGGCACTTCAATAGCTGACATAATGCATCTTCTACTATGAAAGTGAAGGATTAAGAATCCAGATTTGCTTTATCATGAATGATTACAAGTTAAGAGGAGAAAAATCTCCAGGTACAGTCAGAAGAGCCTTCATGAGCTAATGAGTAGGAAATGTTTTTAACTTGGAGAATGTACCAGAGGTTCAAAGTTTGACATGAATGGATTCTAGATTCATATTCCACTCCTGCATTTGTTGTCCACACTATTCAGTCAACACTTACCACAGTCTTGTTACTCTTCGTTCTAATTGTGATAAATGTATTTAAAAGTTTCCTCCTTTGAAAAACAAACAAGATACTGAGAAAAAGGATGTATTTAGTTCTTTCTGGACCTTTTTAGGTTTTGTTCCACAGTGTTGTGTAACTGAGTATGAATAGCAAACTAAGGTTTGCCTAAAAAAACCCTAGGTCCAATGTACCTGCAGGAACTTTTAGTATCATTTCAGTTGGCAAAACAATATTCTAAATTATATTCCTTTATATATTTGTGAATAGTTGATAAATACATTGTATATTGTATACGTAATGTATGTTGTACATCGTAATCAAGACTTATAGTCTCCCTTTCTTTTAAAGATAAAGCATATTTTGAGTTCAGATGCTTTAAATGAAAACATTTTACAGCATTTGTTTCTGGTTATCCAAATTCTGGTTGTGTCCATTCTAGCAGACTCTTCCTACAAAGGTATTGAAGGTATATCACGATTCAACTTTCTACTATGAAACTTTAGCAGCATCTGTTATTTAACATCAAAATCTAGTTGTTGCTACTTATTAAAGCTTTACAGTTTGGGTTTCTCTCTCTCTCTCTTTTTTTATTTTTTAATAATAATAATTTTTAAAAAGAGTAAAAAAAAATCAAGCCTTTGAAAGCAGCAGTAATTACCATGTGATTTTATTCTAAAGTCTACCAATAATAAGATTTTGAACTAATAATCTTATCATTAATACTACTTAAAAGGAAAAAGGATTGTAAGGAAGCTCATCATTAGCTGTAGAGATGAAAAATGTAGTTCATAATGTCAAATCCTACTGTGGCTGCGCATTAGCTGAATATAGCAGAGTAGTAGTTGATACGTTAACTGGAGTGAGCCACTTAAACACTGTCTTGTATCAGCAGAATGAGAAATACAAACTAGAATAAGTAACTACTTTCCTTTGCATAAGAATAGGTAAGTCAGCACTGAAATTTCTTTCAACATGTCAAACCAGTTTCACTGCATTTTTAAGTTTTTACTGGATATTTTGTGGTTTTTACTCTTTAAATATGTTTAGTTTATTAAAAAAAATAAAAACACAGTAAACCCACAAAATTAATTAACCTCAGGTTTATGACACATAGACAGTACTTTAGAATGTTTGTTTGCATGCAAATAAACATTTGCTTTTATATTTATTATTAGAAAATACTTTTCATAAATTAAGCTGTTGTCCTATTTTATTAGTTGAGTTAGGTTTTTATCACTGTCTTTTTACACCCATAGTTTCAGTGGAAACATCTGGCTCTTTTCCCATAATCAATATAATCTCTTGAGTTTAATTTCAAAGTCAGCTGCAGAGAGTAACAATTAGAGTAGGCTTGATAGATTTTATTAGAAGCAATTATGTCATTAACAAATTATCAAGTTATCAAGCTGTCTCATAGAGATAAAATGGAAAAAGCTGAAAGCTGCTGATTTTACAGAAAAAGAGATGTGCCTCTGAAAGGAAGAACTCATTATTAATTGAAGTGAGCTACACAGAGTTAACATCTAGAGCTTTGGTGATGCTGGGAGTCAGGTGCTATATCTAATAATGGATTTAACAAGTATTTAGTTACCTAAACAAGAGCTTAGATGGATACATTGCTGAGAGGATGCCACACACTTGAAAAGAGCACTGACTTCTGTCCTTTCTTCTTCTTCCCACTGGGGATGCAAGTGATACTGGTATTCATGGCCAAGTCATCCATTTTACCAGTAGGGGAATGGGGGCAGCCAGAAATAATTGAATAATGCATGTTGACTTCTAGCTACATGGGTGAAGCTGTCTCAGACGTTTTGGCTTTTAGGAAAATGGGACTTTCTTTTATGATTATAACATGGTAGGGAAGGATAGAATCAATGTGTCTAGCAGAGACAAGGCAATCTTTGACAGCAGGCTGGCTGACTTGGTGAGGTAGGCTTTAAACTGAATGACTTAGGGAACAAGGCCCAAAGTATTGTCATGACATCACACTCCACTGGAAAACGGAGCCAACCAGAGCAGTAACAGATGTTCCTTAAGATGTAAGCTAGAAGGCAAACCACATCAAAGGTATGATGGATCCTCTTTCACCCCTGCAGGGAAACTTTGGACTCTCTGAAATGCCGGTGCACCAACATATGGGACACAGGGAACAACCAAGAACTAGAAATCTGTGCATGAAAGCAGGGCCATAATCTCTTTGCAGTGAAAGAGACAGGATGGGATAACAGGCATGACTGGAATGTTCCTGTAGGTACTTATATTTTAGGAAAACCAGACCACCAAGGCAAGGTAATGGAATTACTCTTTACATGAGGGAGGAACTGGAAGGTATTTAATAGAGGTGAGGAGTATCCTACTGCCTAGATGGGGGAGTGAAGAACTGACCGAGAGCTTATGGGTAAGAATTAAGGGGCAGGCTAATATATCTGGATGACACTCTTGTGAGTGTTTACTGCAGGCCACCTGATCAAGAAGAGGAAGTCAATGAGGTATTCTACAGACATCTGTAGATGAGGCTGAAACCAGATTCAAGATCACAGAACCTGGTTCTCATGAGGGACTTCAACCACGCTGATAGTTGGTGGAAAGGCTACACAGCTAGGCGTACACATATGCCAGGAGCGTACTGCAGTGTATTGATGATTACTTTATGACACAGGTGATGGAGGAACCAATGAGAAGAGCCATGCTGTTGGACCTTGTGCCAACAAATAAAGGTCTGGTTGGGGATGTGCAGGTTGGGGGCAGCACCAATTGCAGTGACCATGAGATGGTGGAGTTTAGGTTCTTACATAGAAGAAGCAGAGAAATAGTTACAGCCCTAGACATCCAGAAAGCTAACTTTGGCCTTTTCAAAGACCCACCTGGAGACACTCCATGGGTTGGGACACTAGAAGGAAAAGGACCAAAAAGAGCTGGTTAATACTCAAGCACCATTTCCTCCAAGCTCAAGGCCAGGGGATCCCTAGGAGTACAAAATCAAATAAAGGAGGCAGGAGACCTGCATTAGTGAGTAAGAAGATTCTGATAAAACTCAAATGGAAGAAGACATTTTATAGAATGTCTTCTGACTGAACACTTGGGAAGAATGTAGGAATGTTATCAGAGTATGCAAGGATGCAATGAGGAAGGCAAAAACACAAGTCTTTTTCACAAGGGATGACAAGGACAATAAGAAATACTTCTTCAAGTGCAGGAAAAGGAAGACTAAGAAAAATGTGGGCCTGCTGGTGAGTGGAGTGGGTTCTCAGGTTGCAGAGGATATACAGACAAGGTTGCTTCAGAATTTATTGCTAATATCCCCTTCTACCAGCATAGGTTAGGAGTTGGCCTGCTGGAAAACAGCTGTCTGGAGAAGTACCTTGGTGTCCTAGAGGACAAATTAACTATGAGCCAGCAGTGTGCCTGCTGTAGAAGGGGTAATTAATTACTGCGAGATGATATTTTAAAAATATTAATAGAATTTATTAATATTAAATATTCAGAACTCGTGACACCCCGATCACCAAAATAATAACAGTAACAGGTTCTTGCATCGTTATGAAAACTATATACAGGTTATAATAAGATCTAAAAATAACTGTTAAATATATATATATTAATTGAACTCGACTAAACTGTAAGAGAAAGCTTTGCGGTCAGTGTACCGCTTGCAGTCAATACACTGCTTGCTCACTAGATGGACACAAGGAGCAACTTTCTGCTTATGGCAGAAGGCAATTAATGATTATTAGAGGCTTTTGGTATTTACTCACAAAAAAGTATTATCTGACAGTACCCAAAGCTCGTGGTGGGGTTGCTGTCAGTAGCTATTAAGAGGCTTTAGAATTTCCCCAGGCTTCTGGGCATTGGAGAAGGGAGCCAGACGATCTCTGACCTGTTCTTGGCTTTCTGGACGATTTGTGTTCCCTCCAAGGCTTCTGTCTGGGCAGAAGGCTTTCAGGTGCAGGCAGATGCCTTGCGGTGTGCAGACTGGGCACGGTGTCACGCCAGCTATGCAGGCCAAACGCGTGGTAGGTATCAGAGCCTCAGCTCAGGATCAGTAAGGCAGCAGGCACAGATGCAATGGCAAAGCACACGCGCTGCTCCCTGCTGATCTCCTTTTATTCAATACAGCCCGAGACTAATGGGCCTTTGGCCACAGGATAGCCAATCAAATGGCAGTTATCCAAGATCTGACCATATTGGGTGAAGCCACAGGCTTACTTTACCCTTTTTTGGGCAGCACACAGCCTTGCACAAGGCAACCCTGTGCACCTTGTTTACTGCAGTTGCTGGGCAGGCCACAGACACCAGGCTCAGTGGCTCCAGCTTCTTTGTCCTTTTTCCTGTGATTGCTCTCCCCGAAACAGATGGAGGGAGAGCAGAAAACACGCCTGGGCAAGCCAGGACATGCAGAAGCCTAATTTGGCCTGCTTAGGCCTACCACGACAGTGCCCTCATGGCCAAGAACATCAGTAGTATCTTGGGATCCAGTAAGAAAAGTGTGTCCAGCAGAGGAAGGGAGGTGCTTCTCCTCTACACTTGTGAGACCACATATGGAGTACCTTGTCCAGTTCTGGGCTTTCCAGTTCAAAAGAAACAAGGGACTGCTAGAAAATCCAGTAGAGGGCTACAAAGATGCTGTGGGGACTGGAGCATCTCTTCTGAGTGAGGAGAGGCTGAAAGTAACTGCATCTATTTATCCTGGAGAAGAGAATGCTCAGAATCTTATAAATGCATAAAAATATCTGAAGGGCAGGTGTCAAGACAGTAGGATCAAACTCTTTTCAGTGGTGCCTAGCGACAGACCAAGCAGCAGTGGGCACAAATTAGAAAAAATAAAGTTCCATTTGAACATAAGGACAACCTACTTTGAGGATGCTTGAGCACTGGAATAGTCTGCCCAGAAAGACTGTGGCGTTTCCTTCTCTGGTGATATTCAAAACCCACCTGGGCACATTCCTGGGCAGCCTGCTCTAAGTGAAGCTGCTCCAGAGGTCCCTTCCAACCCTTACTATTCTGTAATGCTATTGCCTGACAATTAGGATAATCATTTACAAGCTTTTCTGGCAAAGAATCAGGTGTCTTCTTTGGAAAATCATAAATTCATAGCTGTGGGCTACCTGTCTGTGTTACATTAAACAGTGTTCAGACAGGCTCTGTGCTTTGTTTCTAATGTCTAATGGCCATGAGATGTCTTAAGAGTTTTTCATCCATACTGGTGTAGTGACTCCTGGAAGGCTAGTTGTCTTGAGGGAGGACTTTTACTCAATGGCACGTTTCAGCTGGGAACTTAGGAGGTTTTTTCCTCTTCTGTTTCTCAATTATCCATAAATCTGTCTCTAACCATCTGAGAACATGGATATGGTGCCCTCCAAGGAGACCAAATCTGCAGGTTTAAGCCTTCCAGTTACAGCAAAGATTTGAATTTTCTCTTCCACTCTGAGTAATGCTCCAGCTGCTATTCTAAAGGTCAGCACCTCAACTAAAAGTATCCATATTGTGAGTGAGGAAAATAAGCTCTGTTCAGTTCTTTAAAAGATGAGAGTACAGCTATGCACGCATTTGAGAGATTAGATCCCAGGTGGTTGAATGTGTTCCCCTAAAATCTCGAATAAGGCTGTTAAGAAGCAAGAGTTGTGGATGGCCTCTGTCCCCAGAACTACCCTCTGGGCTAGTTTTCAGTGGCTTTTCAAGTAGCTCTTTACCTCTTCATTTTGCATGCCATCCTCTTGTATAATGTCCAGAAGGGTTCAGCTTTCCCACTTGAAAGTGAACAAAGGTACCTTGTTAAGCTTTTGGATTGCATCTGCACTCAGGTGTCTACAAGACTAGAGCTGCTGGAGTTAATGTACCCCTAAATGTACTCTCAGATCTGTTTCCCAATGAAATTAAGAAATGGTGATAGTTCTGTTAAGAATGTGAACAAATAAAATCACCATTATATTTACTGTCCTAGAAATGAGCCAGAAGACCTAACTGACTTTTCAGATCTTTCATTTCTTCTTTCTCTCCCACAACTTTTTACTTTTAGAAACACACAGCCAAAATGTCCAGTCTGATTTTCTCTGTTAGATACTGATAACGCTTGAAATGCTGGTAACAATTTAGATGCAGGAGAATCTCACAGCACAATGCAGGATGAGTATTTAATATTTGGTCTAACTATTTTTCTCACATATAATACAGAAATATGAAAAGTTTTCTGTCCTAACCTTTTGGCCAGCAAATGTGTTATGCCACTAATGAGTTAACAGACAATGCAATGCTATTTTGATCTAAAACAGGCTGCGTATCTTTATATAAGAAAAAAAAAAATTTTTTCCCCTTTCACTTTCTAGGATATAAAGTGCAATGTTATGTAAAATAATCTAGCAAGTTATGGGCTTAAACTGGCAGAGGGGAGATTTAGACTAGATGTTAGGAGGAAGTTCTTTACAGTAAGGGTGGTGAGGCACTGGAACAGGTTGCCCAGGGAGGTTGTGGATGCTCCCTCCCTGGATGTGTTCAAGGCCAGATTGGACGAGGCCTTGAGTAACCTGTACTAGTGGGAGGTGTCCCTGCCTATGGCAGGGGGTTGGAACTAGATGATCCTTGAGGTCCCTTCCAACCTTACCATTCTATGATTCTATGATTCTATGTAAAAACATTGAAAAATCAGAAAACAAAAGACATTACTTATTCTTACAATGTGTGCTTACAGGTGTGCTGGAACATCAGATACTTGAAAATTAGATTTCTTAGAATCCAAACGCCAATCTAAAATGGCCACAGGATTAGTGTGGATCCTGATAACTTCCTACATGCAAGTCAAACTGATCAAAAAATTAAACCTGTTGTACTATATAAAGCAAAACTCATCAAGGAACATAAGAATACAAAAGTACAATGGAAAGGCAATTTTAAACCCAGTGGAGTAATAAATTTTATATGACTAAGGCACTTGAGCAGAATTGGTTAATACTGCTTGTGTTTATTCGATCTACAAATTCATAGACTTTAGTGAGCACTGTAGCATCTTTAGTCACTACCAACCACAAAATTAAATTGTTTTCAGATACAGTATGGAAAAAGTAATCATGTATGTGTTGTACTTTCTGTTATATCCCCAAATATATGTCATGTCAGAAATGCAAATATCTAAAATCAGAACAGAGCTCAGCTGTATATTAGAAGTCACATGTAGCTTTAAGGATAAAGAGAAAAGTAAATGACATAGATGCTATCTATACCATGGGACATTCCAGTTCCCAGCACAGGACTGTGCACAAAAGAGAGGAAGGAAAAAATAAGGAATTCCAATTAAGGTATAAAAGGAGCAATGTGTTGAAAATTAAATGGCTAAATGGCTTAACAACATCTAAATAACCGAAGCAGTAAAGATGTATCTTTAAGAATTTTAAAGGCTATGCAAATTATAGGGTAAACGACAGGGGGAAACTAGAGAATGGCTGAGCTAATTCTTACAGATAAGTATAATTTCAAAAATGATACATTTGGCCATTTTATATTTCATTTCGTTATCAAAGGTTATGCTATCCATAGATGTGACAGGCTGATTCATTATATAACTGTTCATGTGGATTTGGCAGTCAGTTTACGAGTAGTTGAAGCAGACTACTGAGCTTTGAAAGACTAAAGATATCCACGGCACAACTAGACACTTCACTATTAAACTTCATTGTTGCTAATTTTTATTGCTGCTAATGCAGCTTGCCCAGGTTAGGAATAATGATGTATATGAGAGTATTCTTAATCATGCTAGAGAACAGTACATCTTACCTTTTTTTCCTAACCACTGCTCTTTTTTTTTGGTTTTGTTTGTACTTAATTTTTTTTCCCCTTTAGAAATTTTACTCTTACTTCTAATTTGAATACATTAAAACTACTACAAATTTTCAAGTAATGATTTACACATATTCTCTAGGCATTGAAATGATTCCTTCAAGACAAATATATCCTGCAGTTAACAGGCAGAATAATTACAAGTATTTATATAACTTTGAAAAGTATTAAGGCTACTTAATCTTTGAGTGACATCAGTGTGGACCCAATTAGCAGAGTTTTCAGCCACTTCATAATTCAAAAGAATGTGATCATTCAGCTGGAAGCATATTTGACAGAAACTCCATAGTCATGAAGGTAAAAGCTTGCGAGATCACCCAGTAGGATGGAGAAGCTGTCATTCTTTCATCAGTGCTGTTGAATACTAATGTCAAGGTCAGGAGAGTGTAATTTTAGGCTGCCAAAATATTGTTGGATTTGATCTGCTAGCAATGCTGAAAGAGAAAGTAACAAAATAAAAATTTAGTACTTTGAAACTTTGGTATGATAGCTACAAAATTTCATCTGATCTCAATCACTGCAAATTTAATGAATCATTTACTGCTTTGATTGGCACTTTTGCATGCATTTTTTTTCCTAATTGTAATATTTGCTTTTAATATCATCCTCCTTGTCTAACATAGAAATTTCAACTGAATATGTATTTTACAAATTCTGAATATTATTTTAAATACTGATGGGGATGACTGTGTGTGCAAAACATGTCACAGTAACAGCAAAGATATGGATCTAAAAATATCTGAATGCTTAATTTAGACATAACAAACTGGCATGTATAATAAAATGATAGATTTGTCTTTACTCTTTTAATTTACATAGCATGATTATGCTAAGGAGGGCTTTTTACTGCTGTCTCCATCTACCTAATAAGCACATATAGACAAGATGAACCCAGGCTGTTCTCAAAGTATCTTGTGAATCACAAAAAGATGAGAGGCAACGACCACAGCTTTCAATGAGGCAAACTTTTACTAAACATAGAAAAGGTTTCACAGTGAGGATAGTCAAGCATTGCATCAGACTGTCCAGAGAGCCTGTTAAATTCTTGTATTTGGAGATACTGAGAACGCAGTTGAGTGGTTATTCACAGATTTCCCAAGCAACTAAATCTGAATTTTCTCCACTTTGTGTAGGAAGGCTCAACCAGATGACCACCTTCCTTCCAATATGCCATGTTTCTGTCACTCGCAGAATAACAAAATGTTAGGGGTTGGGAGGGACCACCAGAGATCATCAACTCCAACCCCAGTGCCAAAGCATGATCACCTAGGGCAGGACGCACAGGGATGCATCCAGGAGGATTTTGCAAACCTTCAGAGAAGGAGACTCCACAGTCTCTCTGGGCAACCTGTTTGGGAGTTTGTTACCCTCACAGTAAAGAAATATCTCATCCTGTTGAGGTGTAACCTTCTATGTTCTAGCTTGTACATATTCCTTGTCCTGCACTACTACTGGGCACTACTGAAAAGAGACTGGCACCTTCATCTTGACACACACTGCGCAGATATTGATAGATATCAGTAAGATCCCCTTTCATAAAACAGTTGATGATGTAATTCATATAAAATGTAAAATACATCAATTATGAGTATAATTTGAAAATGCTGAGAGGCTTTTATTATCACTAGATTATGAGAAGTATTTTGGAACCTGAAAGTCATCACTTTTCTGAAAGGGTGAGTATCTTCTGTATCACCCTTCAGGAAGTTTAGGTTTAATTTTAAAGTTTTGCTGCTACCTACATTTACTCCTTATTAACAACTTCTCTTACTCTTCTTTCTACATAGAAGAGTTCCCAAATGAATGAGTTAAATCTGTAAACTTTAAATCTTTACATAATTGTAACATACATTTGGTTACTCAACTTTCTAAACACAGAAGTTCTAGAAAAAAAAACCACCAAAATTATGTACTTTCATATCAAGTAGGTAGGGAGGATTTAGTTCAGCTT
Source organism: Eubucco bourcierii (assembly GCA_013396675.1). Taxonomy (NCBI): domain Eukaryota; kingdom Metazoa; phylum Chordata; class Aves; order Piciformes; family Ramphastidae; genus Eubucco; species Eubucco bourcierii. The sequence goes on along the minus strand of VWZE01024400.1, from coordinate 751,734 downwards.
TGGGTTTCTATTTAAGTGCTTTTTGGTTTTGATTGATTTTACATTACATGAATATGTCAATGAGCAGTGGCAAACAATACCTCAGTAGGATTGCTTTTCAGATCCAGATACATCTTTGAAAGATGTCTAAAATGACATGTTTGCCGTAAAATATACATGGCCGGGTGAACTTTTCTGGTCTTATCTTGCGCCTCAGTAATTTTAACACAGAAACCAAAGCCTTTGTTCTGATAAACTAGACATGTTCCTAAAATATATTTATTAAAATGAAATATTCAAAGATTCCAAAGAGCAAGTATACATACAGCAAATGTATTCTTTTCCTCCTGTGCATAGTTAACTTTCATTCATATTAATGGAGTTACAAACATGCTTCAAGCAGAGAAGACTATCATTTTTAAAACCTGTCTATTGAATATTTTGTTTGGTTAAATTTATGGCGTCTGTTTATTTCAGTTGGGAGAAATAGTTGCTGCAAAGTAATGCTTCTTTTAACTCTTATGTGACTATTCTCTTGTCTGTACTCACTAGTATTTCGACAAAGATTTTTGAGCCTTGAGAATATTTGAGAAAAGAAAACTATTTAGTATTTTAATACCAATGCATTTTCTACAGCAGAACTCCACTTTTTTTTTTTTTTGCTCAGTTGTTTTTGGGGTTTGTGGGTTGTCTCCCCCTCCTCCCTTTCATTTTTACTAGTCAAAGAAGTTATTTTCCCCAAAAAGACCAAGGAAGTCTATACAAATCTAAAACAAGTATGCTGACCCTCAATATCTTTAAAAGATTATATTGATTGTGAATTAAGAATGATTGACTTTTAGATTTTTTTTTTAATAGAGTATTTAAGAAAATAAGAACAAAACTCGAAGTTATTCAACTGTGAATAAGGACTGAAAAAGATCGATACAACTTGGTCAGTAATTTCCTCGAAAACAAACTTGTTCCAATTTTATTAAGTGTGGAGACATTTCCTGAATATCTGATAGTGCACATTTGTTTATTATTGTTTTCCTGCTCAAGATCAAATTCACCAAATCCTTAGGTTTTACATGTAGTTGAATTACATTTGTGATCATCTGATTTCTATCTTATGATTCTTCTTAACACTGTACATTTTAGGGTATCTATGTTGGTGCGTTAATGACTGTAATGGTTTGGGAGTTCCCTTCCCCCCTCACACTATGTAAAATGACCCAGACTAGAGCTCAGCTGGCTGGAAGTTAATGAATGAAGCTCTGTTTACAGCTCAGCACAATATACAAGCAGAGATATACACTAGATACAGGAATATTTACAGAAATATACAAGTTAAAGGTAATACAGCAACACCACTCCCCTCCCAGAAATCAGAGACCCCAGGAGGGGCTCCCAACCATCCTTCCACTTTCTCTCCACCCCTATACCTCACCCCAAGGTTTGCCTTACGCGCAAGGTGAATTAGGAGGATGGACCAGGGGAGTTAGAAGAAAAGCGGTTAGTGAAGATTAATCGGCAAAGAGGAGCCAGAAGCTAGACCGCCCGAGACGCTGTGCCCCCAGAGAGAGACAGACAGCGAATGCCTTATCTAATGTTTTGAGTTATTTTTCCCAAACAATCTCAGCAAGCCTATGAATGAAATAGACATCATCATGTTTTCTTTTGACAGCCTATGGTGTAATTTTCTCTATTAGAATATTCCAATTAGCCTCAAACCAGCACAACGATATTCTGAATATTGGATAGGCATCAAGGTAATAGTGAGAAACAGAAAGACAAATTCTCACATGATTTGTGAGACAGTCTCAAAAGTATGTCTTTGTAATGTGATGTGTGTGTGTGAGATACTGCTTTCAAATGTAGTTACACATTTCAATGAGTAGAGGGAGAAGAAAACTATGGCTCAGCAGACTGTTTTGTTGAAAAGGTAGCTGTATTACAACATCCGTATCTTTTCAATTTGAAGTATCTTAACAGGATTCTATAATTATTCTCAATTTTCTATAATGAAGTAATCTATGCAAAGAAGTGACTTCATGCAAGCCTGGCACTAGCAGTGACCTTTTCTTGGTTCAAGAGCCCTAGCTGACCTCAAAAATGATGGTAAGACTAAGGAGTTTATCGCAATAATTTAGAAGGGTACCTCATTTGTATGAATTCAGTGCTTTCATACTCAAAGTGGGTATTAATCAATCCCTGTACTGAATGCAAGATACAAACAGTAATTGCAGGGTAAGTTCTGAAAGTTTCCTGCAATTTCGGCACTCTGTAACTGAAATACTTCTACAGAACTCTTGCTAGCATCTGCTCATACATTTTAATGTTTTAAAGCACGCCCATAAACTCTATGATGCATGTCTGAAATCTATGGCATATATGCATTCCTTCTATGCATCTAAGTAGGGATACACACTGTTTCTTCTTTTAATGTTTGTAGAAATGGACTCAGTTTCAGCAGTTCTCCCATTTTCATATTTGCAGTTTGCCTTTCCACCCCCTTTGGAAAGAAGTTAGATTTATGGTTTTGTTCTGGTTTTAGCAATTAACTTGTATTGAAAAGATATCAGTAATTACAGTGCATTTTCAATACTTTTTAAGCTCACCATTCCATCTCTGAAAATCTGAGGCGATTAAACATACAGCATGGATGATGCATGCGTGACCCTCTGCGAAGTACCTCTGATAGTGGCTGTTTATGTGTGCATTAAAATGCTGATCAATCTCTGACACTTACTACAGACTTCCTGCTGCTTAGAAATGTGTACTGTAATAGCATTTGTATGTTTTCATTTCCCTTAAGAGTTCAGTATCCTGCTTCACGGGAGCAAACAAAATTAGAAATAACACCACAGACACTAAGACAGATGTAAATAAAGTAGCAATTTGTGAACTCTTCCAGACAGATTTTATATAGGAATGCTGGAGTCTCTCTGTATAGCTGTAACATGAATATAACTTAAGTAGGGTTTGTATTTATATCACGCATGTATAAACAAGAGTAATTTCATTTTATGCATTACTTTTTAAATCCTAAGAACCTGACCTTTTCATCTTTTACAAAGAACTAGGCCACAAGAGACAGCACTTAGTGCACTACTTGAAGATAAAATTAGTATCTATACATTTTTTTTTCTTGTTTTGAATTGAAAGACTAAAATTCATTAATCCTACTGTGAAAGATCATCTCCTCTACTTTAATAGAATAATAATGTGCAAAATGTACCTGATTGTTGTAGGTGTTACCTTTTTTTAGTGGGACAGGTATGTAATGCAATACAATATTTGAATATACAGAAAACAAATACTGAGAGCACACAACTAATTAATCAGTTTATAAAAAATGGATAAAAGGATAAAATATGGGAATGGGTAGGGCAAATCACTCAGGAAAAGAACCAACAGAACACCATATTCTAGTATGAATACAAACTGAGCTGCAGAGGAGCCATCTGGAAGATTTTCCTATCCCATGTAGCTTCAGACTGAAACTGAGATACAAAGCTGATTATGTGCACCATAAAAGATATATACTTAATTAATCAATTATTTAAAATGGAATTATTGTGTTCTTAATAATAAGCTATGTTTGCAATTGTGATAAAATTTGAGTTATTGAAAGCTTCAGTATAATTTTTAATGGGTAGAGGATTTATTTCTGTGAAATATAAAGTGAGCATCCAAGGAATACCTAGAAATTCATCTAGCTTCACATCCGATCTGAAATCTGCGGATGTCTGTGGGAGAGAATTTTATCTTCATGTTGCAGATGAAGGGCTACTGCAATGCTATACATAGGATTTTCTCATGCATTTTTATCCCATAATTTACCCTTTTTTTTTACTTTAGTAAACACATTCTTTGATATTATGCCTGTTTTTAAGCAGAGAAAATGTAAGTCATGCGCACGAAATACCATTGCAAGGAATTATGCCAGGTATTTTTTCCTAACACTAAATAAAAGTTAAGTTTGAAAAACTAGCTGCTGTAATTAATTATGTTATATATATACTTACAGTTTGAAAACTTTTTTTATATTGTATATATAAAGTATATACAATTATCACCTGTTAATTCCCTCACAATATCACAGTATCACCAAGGTTGGAAGAGACCTCAAAGATCATCAAGTCCAACCCGGCACCACAGACCTCAAGACTAGACCATGGCACCAAGTGCCACGTCCAAACCCACCTTGAACACCTCCAGGGACGGTGACTCCACCACCTCCCTGGGCAGCCCATTCCAGCAGCCAGTGACTCTCTCAGTGAAGAACTTTCTCCTCACCTTCAGCCTAACCTCCCCTGGTGCAGCTTGAGACTGTGTCCTCTTGTTCTGGTGCTGGTTGCCTGAGAGAAGAAAGCAACTTCCTCCTGTCTACAAGCACCCTTCAGGTAGTTGTAGACAGCAAGAAGGTCCCCCCTGAGCCTCCTCTTCTCCAGGCTAAACAATCCCAGCTCCCTCAGCCTCTCTTCATAGGGCTTGTGCTCAAGGCCTCTCACCAGCCTCGTTGCCCTTCTCTAGACACGTGGCTCCAGTGAGGTAGAAAACCAGCCATTTGATCCTTTTCCCATCCTAACAGATTGATTTCTGTGCAACTGAAGTTTTTAAAAGTACTTATTTGCATTGCTAAAAAGTGAAATTTTTATAGGGAGTCCTTCTTAGGTTTCTCTCTTCTTTTTTTTTTTTTTTTAAATCTCCCTTAGAATGCCATGCTTCAAAACCCTAATAATCATAGTCTCTAATCTAAAATTAAAATTTTCAATAACAAAACCAACAAACCCTTTAACTACACAAATCCAATCCACACAGAGATATGTGTTCCCTAAACTATGCAACAATCTTTCTGTACTTTTTTCTATTAGACTCTAAGGCTCATTTAAAAATAATAACAAAAACCAGATATCATATATTATTTTATCTTGTTCCTCAAAAAGAATACAGTTGATTGCATATTCATAAGTAAGATTAGCTTTCTAGAATTGTATCTCACAGTGGGAAGAACTGTGTTTCTGCTGTAGGTATTGCTGTTGCTACAGGTGATTGCTACTGCTGAAAACGCAGCTGTATGGCATATATTTAAAGTAAACTGTTACAGCTAGCCTACCACAGAAACTGGACTTAGAAAATCTGATGAATAAGTTATTCTTTGCTACAGTAGTTTCAACACTGGATGTCAGTTAAGGAATATATGTGGAAGCAAATAGGCAGAGTTTTGTATATTTCTGGGAACTAGTACACAAATCATATACTTTTAGTCACAACATTGCCAAATTTCTTTTCTCAGTTAGCTGCTTGTAGGGATTGTTGGTTCCTTGGCTTTATGCAATAGACAGAATATGGAGTAACACTGTAATAAAGGAAACTAGAATATTCTACTACAAAGTCTTTATAAGTCTTTGTAAGTCTTGATCATTTATTGTAGAGTTCCTTTCTGTGCTAATTTCATTTTGCCATTTCTATTTTACTTGGCATTTTAACTTTTTTTTCTTTCTTTCTTTTTTTTTGTTTTAATACCAAGGAAAATTTGCTTTGGTACTGGTAAAGGCTTCTCTAAACCCTGAACCCTGTGAACCTCTGTACCCTTTCTATGTTTTGATCCCAGTTAGATCTCTGTGACTTGGGGGTGGGTTCTTGATTTTGTTTGTTTTAAATCTTATGGTGGTATCTTCAAGTTCTAGTTTTGGATCATGAAGTAGAATCAAGAGGAAAGTACTATCAAAGTATTTAGACATAAAATGCATATGCATAAATGTATACCTGTAGCCTTTACTAGGAATTTTGTCAAGGTTTTCAATGGTACCTTATTAGCAGATGAATTAGAAGGCTACAGCCCTACCCCACCTCTTACCCCCCCAAAAAAACTCCTTAAAATATTTGCTTGACTAAAGGAAGCCAATATGTGCACCTTCACTATTAGATGTATACAGCCTGTGGGCAATCATTTAATTATTCATATTGGAGTAATTTTCATTCCTCATTTCTAGATATCTGGAGTACTCCCTAACCCTTACTGTTTCCATTCCATTTATGCTTTATGGGGAAGGAGAAGCTGCTTTTTCCTGATGTAAGCCTAATTATTATCATCCCTGACTGATCATGTTGTATTCTTACTAAAGTATTACAATGCATTCTGCAGAGGGTTTAGTGAAATCACCATACATTACCACATTATGTTTGGGGGTTTTATTAAGTAGTGCTTTACAAAGTGCCTTGTACCATTGCACTTTATTTATGCACTGGCTTCCAGTGTGGTAGCAAATAGGATGTTTCTTGTGATTAACACAGTAATGTAGTATTTGGTTGTTGAAACACTTCTTTGTTTAAAATAAATTAATAATGACTATGAGTGGAGAGAGAACCAGAATGTGACACCTACTGATATAATATAATCAGATTAAAATGCGCACATCTAACTGTTGCCTACAATTGTTTCCAGAGACACAGAAAAAGTCTTTCAAACTGTATGATGTACACTTGCAGTTTGAAAGATCTGTCAAGTTGAAAGTACTAGCTGTGAGTATAAAGAAGTTCCTTTCTGTGCTAATTTCATTTTGCCATTTCTGTTTAACTTGTTGGGTTTGGTTTCTTGTTTGTTTCCCTCTTTTGGTATTACAAGTTAAGGAAAAAGTGCTTTGGTACTGGTAAAGGCTTCTCTGAACCCTGAACCCTGTGAACATCTGAACCCTTTCTGTGTTTTGATCCCAATCAGATCTCCATAACTTTGAGGTGGGTTGTTTTACAGTTAATTTAAAACCAGTAAATTTAGATGGAAAAAATAGTTAAATCCAGAATTATTTTCTGATCTGAATTCACAGAAGTGAATCAGACCTATTTCATTCAATGAAAAAGCTTTTAGAAGAATCAGATTATGTGTTATAGAGGAAGGCAAGTGTCACCTGAACCTGCATCTCTTCTCCTTTTCTGCAAGTACCTTAGTGATGACACCTTCAGACATGATCTTTCTCTATGCATTTTCACTTTGTATGTAATATATCAGTATTCATTAATATAGCAATTAGAACTTGAGTTTCCCATGTAAACTACTTCAATAAACAGGGAATAGAACCAGTTCTAATATTTCTGGATCACTGAGTATATGAATATTTATCAAAAGTAGTAAAACATTTCATCAGAAGAGGCAGTCACATACTTATCATTAAACTCCTTACAATATTATGTTTAAGAGAGTTTCTGGGAAATAGGGGTTAAATAATTTTCAGGTAGAGCTGAAATCTGAAGATGAGATTTCTGTTTAATTGCTGAATGTTTGCTGAACTGTGTTATTAAGCAAAAAAGCGAAGAACGCATTAGCAGTATCTTTTTCTCCTTGTTCTTGTGAATGGAATACATGTTAAAGTTTACCATGTCAATGAAAGAGATGAGGGGGAAAAAATCATTTGATTTACTTTCAACTGTAGTTCACTGATAAGAAATGTGGAAATCACTTGCACATTTCCCTACTCTCATTTCCTTTTTTGCATATAGATATTGGTTTCCTCTGTTTTTTGTACTACACAGTGAGAAACACAGAATGCATTAATCTGGGAAAAGGTAAAAGGTGACAGAACTGCAGCATCAGAAGTTAGAATCACAACCTTTTAAAACATTCAACATTACGGATATCCTTTCAAAAGTAGAGATAACTGTCACTTTTACTCTGGAGTGTTTTGATCCCACATTATTTAGCATGGTTTAAACTGCATAAATCATTTTCTATTTCCTTCTCCCTCCCACTTTTGAAACTTTTTAGACCAAGGAAAGGTCAGAGATGTGGGAGTCGTTTACTATATTCTGGATCATTGCAATTTTTATTTGGACTTAGAGCTGGAACCTAGAGTAGCCTTTTGAAGATTTAAAAAGCCACAGAACATTCTTTATCAACAAGAAATAGACAGAAAAACTCAAAGGGAAAACATAATGGAACAAAGAGGACTTTGTGAAGATGAATATTATACCTTTTTCTTTTATGCATAATAATTGAAAAGGTTTTTGGTAGGTTATGAACCATATACTTGAGGTAAAAGCTGCAGCTGTGTTACAGATCTGACAAGATCATTCTCTTTGATAGAAAAAAAACTGTTTTTCCTTAAAAAAACAAAATATATGAGAGTAATTACAGAGGAACACTCAAAAGTCCTGTTAAAATCCTAAGAGAGAAAAAAAAAAATCTGTAAAGGTGATTAATGGTTAGCAGCCATAAATTAAATGGTTTTAAGCTCTGTCAACTTTACTTTTCTAATGAGGATTTAACTGCTCCTGAAGTAAAAGCCTTTATCCAAGCTGTGTTTTGTGTTTCATTTAGTCAGTGCATTGTGTAGACGTAGTTACTGTCATCATAACCTTTCATTTCTTGTGTTTTGGCATCTCACACATTTTGTATGCAAGTCTGAGACTCAGGGGAAGAAATTTAGCTGAAATGTCCACATACAATTGAATGTGTGATGCAGAACCAGAGAACCCTCTCAGACTTGCTTATTGTTGCAAATAGAGCCTTTGTAATTACCAGGGGATTATGGCAGAATATGAAAGACCTTGAAAGCGGCATTCTTGCAGATTAGGAATGTGTTCTGCGCCATCTCCAAAACAATCAGCTAGCGTAGTGAAGCAGAAGTATATTAAAATGTGAAGAGTTCACTGGAAAGGCCCTGATAGAAACTCCTAATTAAAGAAATAAAATCTGGCGTTAAAGATTGGGAAAGATTCTATCTTCATTAAGAATAAAAAGGGTCTTATGAGGACTGAAAATGAGATGACAACAAAGATACAGTGGATTCTTTTTTCCTCACAACAGAACTAACAAAAATGGAGTTTAATGGTACATAATAAAAATAATTAAATGGAAGCTAGCTGTAGTGGTGCATTACCTGAATTAATATACAAGATGAAGAGCTCCGTAAGCCAGAAACAATTTAGTTACTTTTCTGTTTTTATATGAACTGGTGAATGGTTTTGGAGAAGGACATGATGTAGTATATAGTACCAAACTATTTACTATATTAGCTTTGACTTCTTAATTATTTTTAGTCACTACAGATCAATAACTTCTACCATAAGAAGGCTGTATATTGCACTAAGCTGCAGTATTTTACATTGTCCTCTATTTCAAAGTTAAAAATCAACAAAATAAATACAGTATTCTGTTCTCCTACTTGATGAAAATAGTGTGTGCCAGTGTTGTAGATGTGCGGGTTTTTTCTTGGGTTTGTTTCTGGTTTGGTTTGGTTGGTGTTTTTTGTTTATCTGGTTTTTAATTTCTGATACATTTGTACAGCCTAGTCCTGACCATTTAGTGCTAAACCATCTTCTGTGATGAAAGCTGCACTGGTTGGCATTGAGTTTCCCATAATTCTTTATTCTCAGTGACACTGAAATGAAAATGTGTCAAGATGAACTGAATGTTCTCTCAAAAGTAATTAGCAAAACCTGAATATTTTTGAAGTTTGCTTATCTGTCAAATGCATTAAAATATTTTCATTAGTATTTCCAAATAATATCCTAAGAAACATTTTGGGGGTTTCTACATTTTATTCCATATCATGTTCAAAAAACAGTTGAAGTCCATTTGGCCATATTTTTCTTTTGTGAAATATTTGTTACATTGCTGACTGGCAAAATTCTGCAAATTAATCAAGTTACTATTTATGGGACCACACCTCTAGATCACCCTGTGTTTAGCAGTAGGCACTGACCTGTATGAATAACCAACCAAACAGATAACAAACTCCAGTATCACTGATACTGACAACTGCTCCAACTTCATCATATGAGAATGAAGTTCCTTACGGCACTGTTTTTCATTGAAGAGTTATTCCATAAACATATCTGAAATAGAAATAACATAGATTTTATTTAGTATTCACTATTTATCAGTAAGTCATTTTCCATTACAGATCTTAAATATTCACATCAAAGTGTAATTATATTAAGATGATTACATTTTTATTGGAATCAATTGAAAATTAGGAATTTCTTACACTAAAACTTTCTTACCCCTCCCCAGAGAAATTATAACCGAAAAATGCATGAACTTTCTTAACTGGAAAATATGTGTTGCTCTTTTAGGAATGTTGATGGGAGAATGCAACACAAGAAACATTAGAAGTTAGGTGTCCTATGAGAAGTAAAATTGATGCAAATAAGTGTGTTCACAGGGAAAAAACCTAGATTGGGGAAAAAAAAAAAAAAAGACATTTAGCCCTGTTGTCATTTTTGTGTGCATGCATATGCTGAAAACATTAAGGAAAAATAAGTGCTATACGAAGCAGCAGTATGCTCTTGCACTCTTAGAGAACTAAATAGTGATGTCCTGTGCTTTATGGAGAGGCAGTCCAGCAGGCAATAACACTGTATAACTGAGGTGCAAGAACGAGTATTTCTGAATATGGAACATTTCTTTCATCAGCAAATTAAGTTACTGAAGTAATTGTATTAACTTGGAAATGTCCCTTTATCTAAAGTTCTGCTGTATTTCTAAATTAACATTTCATATTTATCAGCATTTTGGTGTTGGAAGCTACTTTTGTTTGAAAGATTTACATCCAGTTAACTTGTCGTTGGTATCCCTGGAGCTTTGAGTGCTGTCAGAATAATATGAAGGCTTTAGGAGTGAAATAGTGACAACGAAAGAAAAAGAAGATTTAAATACAATAACTGAATTATGCTTTGTTTAAATTTGAACAGCAACAAATCTGTATCTAATCTTCAGGAAAGCAAATGAATTCTCAGTTCAGTGCTGATGGCAAATAGTCAGGTATACTTTTCTGTTACTCAGTATAATGATGTGTTTTCTCATAAACCAGACTCTGGTATGTTTGAATGCAGACTATAATAAATTAAACAGAAACCATCTTATGAAAATAAATGACCTTACAACCATGATATAGAAATTCAAAGCTAATATTGCCAGATTAACTTGTTGTCCAGGTGCAATCTCAAAAGAAAAAAAAAAGAGAGAGAGAAGAACCATGATGATTTCATTCTCATCTGCTAACAAGTAGGATGAAAACACTCTGTGCAATTTGAAATGTTGATGATAGAGCTTCTGCTGTAATATCTCCCTCTTACCCCACAAGTTCTGAGAATGTAATTTGCAAAGCAGTTCTTAAATAACACTCAATCCTGGTTCCACAAAGGTTATTAGTGTGTATTCTATACATACATTAAAAGTTCAAAAATAAAATAAAAAAAGAGGAGGAGCTGGGAGCTTTATACATGCAGCAATGGTTAATCCAATATTTAATTGCCAATCTAATCTGAGCCTGTGTAGAGGCCGGTGCATTTTTACACCAAATATATGAATACATTTCTGATTAAATAGACTTAAAAACTCCTGACAATCTGATTTTTTTCAAAATTCATATTGAATTTGGAGGTTGGTTGGTTTGTTTGTTTTTGTTAGAGGGAGTAGACTCACAAAACTAGCTGCAAGGAGAGAACAATTAACGACCATTATTGGTTTTCACTTTCCTCTCTCCACCCACTCACCTCTATCCACACAGCTGAAGAACTCACCACACGTTTTTTAATGTACTAACTCCGATGTGTAGGAGACTAGGTTCCAACTCCTTCCCCTGACTGAGATTTAAACTCTCATTTTCTACCTTCCAGGGGAATCACCTAACCACTGGATATTCTGCAGTGCTATGCTCTCACCTGAGCTATTTGAACTCCTACTATGACCTAGCCATCTGCCTCCCAAGTGAATGCTTTACCCACCAGACCAGAGTCATTCACTCTCTTTGACTCAGTATTTAAATAATCCATGCAGAACAGCTTTTTCCATGGGGATCAAGAGAAGCCAATTACAGATTTCTCAGTGGTTTAAGAACTCTTCGGGGAAAGTGAATACATGGGTTCAAGAATGTGCAAAGAGGTTCTTGAACCTGATTGTCCCACATTGTATATCAGATGAAGCCCTAATCACGGAGCTATTGAATAAATGAAGAGAGGGGGGATTCGCTTTACTTCCATGAATGATTTACAGAGAGTGTGTAAACCTAATCTTTCATTTCCAGTTCTTCTGTGTTGTGTTCAAATAGCTTCTGCAGAGTTGCCTCTATCTGGCAAGTGTACAGATGAATGATTGGTCAAAACCACAAATATTAGGAATGATAAGAGATAATTCTTCTCCACAATTTTTTTCTATTTCTGTCAATTCCAAATAAAAGTATGAGTTTAGTTGGTAGTAGATGGAAAATCTTTCAGGCAAAGGTCAGCTATTGAACACTTGCAGGAAAATGTCTCAGTAGAAATCTGCAGAATTAGTAATTAAATGTTGCAAAACTGTCCGTAGTCACACAGCGGTTTTGCTGATACCACCTGCAAAACCTGGAGTTCCTGAATCTTAATACAGTGAATGATTATCCCTTCCTTTAGGGCTGTAGCAAAGCAGTAAGAATGGTGTCATACCATCCCCTAACTAGAAAGAGAGCTTGTTTTAATCCTGATTTCACAAGCTATCTTTGCTTTATTTTAATAAGTTAATCAGTCAAGAACATTAATGCAGTTCCTTCTCCAAGAGATAAACTGGGAAAATGAAGAAATTCCTTCTTTTTACATATTCAGAAATTTCCTGTGCATTTCATGGGGGAAGGGATTAGTATTTGCACATTTGGTGTCCTAGCTATCCAGATTTGCTGTGGAAGTCACTTCTGCCATAGCAAGTAGCTTTGATGCCCTCACTTTTTAAAGGTTTTTTTATTAAATACCCAACAGCTCTGCTGTGTTGCTGGTGATTTTTATTAAATTCTAATAGGAAAAGTACTTGAACTCTGAGTTCTTCTCATGTTTATTTGTTTATTGCCCCCAAACAAAAAATACCTTCTAAACAACAGGAGTGAAAACAACCTTTAATTCTGTCTTCACATTCTCACTGCCTTAGATTTAAACAACATCCAAAATTTACATCTTTAAAACAATTATTGATTCTTATAAAGCAAATACAAGTATGAAGCATCATTACATGGGCAAGTTCTGAACTGAATGTAGGATTTGAAGAAAGCTGTAACCTATCTGTTAAATCAGCAGGACACACAGGGCTGTTTTTCTTTTGTAGTGCCCATTCAGCACAGTAGGCGAGCTCACTGGCAGCAGCAACAGGATATAAAGTTACAAGGAACAGAGCAGGAGAAGGTGCTGGAAAGATCATAAAGAGACTTTTTGCAGTGATGTTTTCATTACAAAATTTCTTTCAACACATTTTTTAGTTATCTTAACATTGCTGCTTCTGGATTTCCCATGGTTAACTCCCTTCTGGTACACAGTATATATTCTGTATCACATCTGTGCTTTCCAACTTAAAGCCTGCACTGTCGTTATTCATGTAAGGTCTTCTTAAACTACACTTGCCACCGGAATTCTCTTTCTTTAACTGGTATCAGAAGACTAAAAAAACAAACAGAAAACCCCTCAAAAAACAAGCCCCAAACTTATATGGGAACTTATCCTGACTTATTCTTCTCAAAACGAAGAAAAAAGTAAGAATGAAAACTATTTTATATATATTTTTTTTTTATATATATACATATACATATATATATCAACAAAACCAAATGAAAACAGAAAAACAAACCAACAACAAAACAAACAAACCCAATGGAAATAAAAAACAAACAAATAAAGAACACCTCACTAGAATGTCCCTTCACAAAACAAACAAACAACAAATTTTATATATATATATATAAAATTAGAAAGTTCTTGCTCAAACATTAAATTATTTAGGTCTCAAATGAGGAAATGGGAATATATGACAAGTGGAATTTTACTCTCCCTATAAAAATGGGAGAAAATTCACTTTTACCTGAAGCATAACTATGTATAGCAGAACTGAATCTTTCTATTACATATTCCCTGCCTGGATGTCACACCAAGGCCACTTAAGTCAATTCAGCACCAGTCAGAGATGTTTAGAAACACTGCTTCTCAGTACTTTAATTGTTCCTCAAGACCTGACCCTTTGAATATTGCTTTAAGGCATTTTGGCTCTGCTCTGAGTCACTGAAGCAAAATTGGAGCATCTGGATGCAGTGTCAAAATAGCCCAGGCAGCTTCAGTGCAGCACCCAAGTGGATAATCTCAACACAGAATACAAACACTGCATTAGTGATTGCCGGAAGGCTACAGTTCATCTTTCTCTGAAATACTATACAAGAAAGTACAAGAAAAGTTGAAGGATGATACCTTTCCCCCCCCCCCCATATCTTCTGTAGTGTGAACAAAGGATCAAGCTGTGTTTTGATGCTTTGTCAAGTGTTTGGCAGCATTTTCAATCCCCGTTTGCTCTACTAATCCACAGATTTTTCTCTTCTGTGGGCAAAGCAATGAATTATTTTTACAGTTTATGGTATATTAGATATATGAATGCCAAAAAAAGGCATTCAGTTTATGATGTTACCCCTGAATCAAAGTGGTGGCAGAAAAAATATGGTAAAATTTTACTTACCCATTAGTAATATAGTATCTATTTGTACTCTTAAGTAGTTTGTATTACTTCCAAAGCTTTTGTTTCTCCTGTTGAATTAGTGTTAACATTGTATTTTTCCAAATTTACTTAAATTTTATCTCATAGGTAAAACTGTTTTTTCTTGAAAACTCATGCACAAGTAATACACTTTAAGAGCCCGTGAGACATCAGGCATGTGGCTACAGACACAATCCCCAAGACAAATTTCTTTTGCCATAGGCAAGAATAGTTTATGTAAGGCTTAGGCCAACAGGTCAAGAAATATAAATGCAGAAGCATGCTAAATGTACCACCTGACATCAGACTGCCTGGAAATGCTATATTCCAAGTCTTTAACATAGTTGATCTGTGGAGTGCACTCCAGAATGAACACTGGAGAGAAGAACTAGGGCACAACCACATACATAGTCTGTCTCTTGACCACCTATTTTTCTGACAACATATCTAGGATTTGATACTTACATGTATATGCAGTGAAACTAAACACAAACAAGATCATCAGACTGATTTGAAGCTTTGGTTTTTTTCATGTGTACTCCAGATAATACATATATTTTGTGTGTATATATAAGTATATAAAAACAATGGACAACAAAATCATTAGTTGTTTGATGATACTGAAAAAACCACTCAGCTAAACACATTGCTTCAAACTACTGTTCAGTCCACAGTATTCTTACAAATGCAGTACCAAAATATATTCCATTTGGAACATGCCAAGTAAATGTGTGACATTTCTTCTAACATGCCTAACTGTCATTAGTTTAGTTAGTATTCATTGTAATTGTGCCAATCATAATGAATTCCTTTAGTATTAATATGAACATTATACATCTTTATAGGAACTCTATTAGAATTCAGCAGTAATTAATGTACATATTAAATGAAGCGTTACTACTCAATGCTATTATAAAGCCATGTAGTTTCATTTGAAAAGCTTTAGAGCAAGTTGTGTTTAATCTGATTTGTATTCTGATTGTTGCCGAGAGGTATTCTGCAATGGCAAAGGGCAATTCACATTGGGAGACTTGTTAACTTTTCAGAGAGATTCCATGTTTGCACTTGTCTACTGATCCACTTTTAACTTAACATTTAAAACAAGGTACTTCATGGTCATGATAATGCAGAAAATGTCTAACTATCCTAAACGCATGAAAGAAATTGCCACATTTCAGACCTTACCTGATACAGGAGGCCTGTGTTTATAAGCAAAGTACTACAGTACCTACACTTTATGATCTTTCTTCCTTTCTACTCACCAACGGTAACGCAAAACTGGGAAACAACTATTTTCCACACATCACACAAGACAAGCAAGTGACTCAAGTCTGTCAGTGCCTGCTTCAGGGAGGTACATAAAAACAATGAGTAGAGAAGCCTAGCAAGAGAAGAATGGCCACACTGCATTAAGGTTAGAATTGCATCTGGGGAGCAGTTATATGTGCCTAAAGAAAAGCAGGAGTAACACATACAGCATACTTTTCCACATATTTTCCAGGCTCCAACAGTTGATCAGAAGTAAATGGTTTCTGAAGATGTTGTTGGTTTTGTCTTCCATGAATCTATTCCCATAAACCTATTTAAACCCTAGAAAAGTCTCCTTTGACAGTGAGTTGCAGAGGCCTGTTACCTGCTGTTCTTTTTCTGGATAAAACTTCTATTCTTCTGTTTGCTTTGAATGTGTTTTCTTGTAGCTTCATTTGAATCTACATTGCGTTGGATTTGACCGAGTGGGAAAAACAGAACATAGCTGATGCCTGTCCATTTCCTTCCTCTTTGCCACCAATAATTTGTGAGCCCTATCTATATCCTCCTTTGGAGATCATCTTCTCAAGATAATTATCTTGCTCTGGTACTTGTACAGAAGCTGTTGGTCATCTTTGTTCCCTCTATTTAGATTTTGCATGCTATGTGTGGTTTTCAATTCTCTTCTCTTTTAGTTTCTTACTGAATCTGCCTTAACCCCATCTTGTGCGTGGATTCACCAGAGCACATAATTTGCCACTGTATTTTCTGGATGCAGCATTTTTTTAATGTTGTTTACGGATTTCTACACTATTTGACGTTGTCCCAAATAACTCTGATCAGGAACATTTTTCAGCAACTCTCATCTCCTTTCCCAAATCATTTATTAATGTTGAATGCCACAGGATGAAGAAAAGGTCTTTTCAAACATCCAACAGTAATGCCTCTTGTTTGGAAGAACTGGATATTTCCTCCTACTTGGCTTTTAAAATACACGCCTTCCTTATTTACTTACTTTTAAAAATAGTCTTATTTCTTTAACAGTCTTGGATGAGAAACATTAACAAAAGCCTTTTGGAAATCCAAGATAAACTTCAACTAAGAAACTACAGGCAACTAAATCACTCAGATTCATGTATCTGTTCAATGATTTAAAGTACTTCAGTAAGCCTGGAAAGCAGGAATTTCCTTTACAAAAGCCTTCTTTTCTTGTCCGAAGTATAACATATTTATCCAAGGCCCACTGTTGTGTTTATTTTAGTTTATATTGGCACACCCAATATGGATGTGAGTCTCACAGACTGTCCCTTTTTACATCTGCTATCTCACTTTTTATTTTCAAATTTATCCTCTCTGCATTCTACACCCTCCAGCTCTCAGTGCCTTTGCAATTTTACATGAAACATAATGCACCATTGCTAGTCAATAAGCTGTTTCGTCTGAATTGTCTTGTAACTCTTGAGTGAATACTATCTTATCTAATGATTTGTTACTATTCATTTTCTCCTCACTTCCTTTCTCCTTCAAGTGGATATTCCCACTGAGAGTTATTAGAATACATTATTACACAGCAAGCAATCTTTACCTGTAGTTCTACAAAATATGCCAATATAATGCTAATTAACAAGATGTCAGCTAATCTATGAACTTTTGATTTCTCTTCTGCTAATATACTTGACCTTGGGCAAATCACTTAACCTCTGCACTTCTTATTGTTTCCCTTCCTAAAACAGAAATAATGGAATTAGTGTTCTCATTACAGCTGTTGAGCTTTACAGATTACATGTATGCAGGTATTCTTATTTATTTTTTCATGCCAAAATGAACTAAATTTTGGAATAGTGGATAAAATAGAATAAATTTTAACAGTTATTAAGTAGTTGCTCCTATGAGAGAATCAGAAACTAACTAGAACTGCCTCAGATTTTTAAAAGGTAAAATAAGATTAAAGCAAATGTTTTGGTACACTGCATGCTGATTTCCCCCACTTTATTTTGTAAATGTCTTTTTTTCAACTGATAGATCAGAAGGGAATTACCTCTTCTCCCTAGTCTTCATTGTGGTTTTATATCATACAAACATAACCTCTTTCTGCAAGTGTTGTTCAAATTTTCAGAAAAAAAAAACAGTATTTACAATGAAAACATTTACAGATAATTTCTTTTTACAATGCTTGCTAGCAGGCACTGATTTAATGCTAATGTGACAGCTAAGATTTTAGTGAAAGACACTTCTATTTCCCTGATAAGAAAAACGTTACACAGTATGAAAACCAGACAGATTTTTCTGGCCAGTGTCTCCTCATATTTGCCCCAGGAGGGATTTGCTGACTACTCAAATTATCTTTAACAGGATAGCACATGTCTGTCTTTTGTAGAAATGTTTTTCCTTCTTTCTGACATTTCTCTAAATGGTTGTATTTTAAAGAAAATGAAAACTGACTTTGCTTTTATTAATAAGTGGCTGCCTAATTTCCACAAGAAAAAAAAAATGATAAGAGTTTTATAATGCAAGACCTCAATTTAGGATTAACTTGCATATTAGTAAATCAAACTGTATTTCTTACAAAATACATTCACAACTTTCAGTAGACTCTTCTCTTAAAAAAAAACAAACTTCAGAAGACATTTTAATCTTGATGACATGTTAGAAAAAGGTGCTCATACATAAAATGAAGTTCCATTTCATTACAGCTGTGATTCCACATGAAAACTGCTTTATACACCTCTACAGCCCATATTATTTAATCTACCCTGTGAACACTCAAGAGGGTGTTACATACACACTAAATCTGTATTTTAATATATCTATCTTACAGTGTATTTTAAAATCTCTTTGCCACATTCATCTCTTTGGTTTGCATGTAATTTCTTGTTTTTCAAATATATAACTTATTTCATGCCTTTGCCAAATTTTTAAACTTTGTTGCAGGAGTTTCACATAATGATAATTAGAGGAAATCTCAATGTAGAATTTGGGTGGAATCTAAGCTTTCTGTCTTTTTTATCTGTACAAGTGTGTATTTTGTACACAAAGTATTGTATGCTTTAAAGGTGATGTATTTGGATCAAAGCAGAAATTACTCGATGAGAATTCTGGCTTTGGAAACAATTTTTTTCAATTCTTCTCTATGTTTCACACTAATGTTTAGATTGTTAATGGAGTAAAATGAACTTCTGAACTCGTACTATATGCTGATATGTCCACTTAATCACATCACTGTTTTTCTACTAAAAGTCATCAGTTCACTCTCATAATTAGATTTCAAAGAGAATTCAGTTGCAGGCCCACAGAGTTATATGGAGCATTATAGTTAACTATTCCTAGATATTTGCATATATGGCAGTTGATTATTATGAATTACAGACTATTTATATTTTCAAATTTCTTAGAGCTATAAGAGCTGCAGATTCTATTTCCCTTTTTGGATGAAAAATGAGATTTGGAATATCAGTTGTATTTCAGCTAAGAAGAATTCTTCAGTTAGACAGTGATAAGACTCTTTAGTATGACTTTGCAATGTCGTTTTCTGATTTTCAGAAGGAGCAAATCATTTTTTGGTTCACTATTCTGCTCATGGTAGACAGATTATTCATATTGTTACCAGTATCATCCTATATGACATTTGAATTCCTCTATGTGTTCCCTAAGCTCAGTTATCCTGGAAAATGTGATAAAGTACTCTTAGATTTGATAATTCTGAATCAACAGAAATGTGTTTTCTGTGTGTTTGACCATTGTAGTGATTTTCCTGTGTTGGAATTGTAAGAATAGTTTTAGAAATGTACAGTTCGTTCAGATAAGCGTTTTCAGTAGATGCAGTGGTCCGTTCATTTGGAAATGGCCACGGCTCTTTTTTTTCAGATAGGTTTCTCACCAGGGGAGAGAGTGTAAAAGCAAATATTTCACTTGGTATCAAATTTCCCATTCATATTACTAAACTGCTACAACAGTACTAATTAAATCCCAAGGTTGTTATCAAGCCATTGAGGAGATAAGGTATCCTGAACTATGGCTCCATTAGAATTCATACTGGTATAACACCTTTATTTGATTACCTGAAAGGCATTTTCTTTTACTTATGGTAACTAAACTAATATTAACTAATGGTAAAATAATGTGGTTTTGAGAGAAAGTCTATCAACATTTTTAGCCTATTTAAAAAAAAAAAAATGCACCTATATATGGTGAGTGCTTGGACTTGATCTCAAAAGTCTCTTCCAACCTCAGCAGTTCTATGATTCTATGAGCTAGAAAATACCACCAGCTTGCTTAAGTTAGCAACACTTGTTCTTGCTTACAGGTCTGTTTTTGATGTAATGTATTTTTAGCTGAAAATATTTCTAATTGGAATTCACCTAAAAATGATATTTCAGCTGTCTCTGACACATTAGATGTTATTCTGTCCAGAACTGTGTGTTTAAACATGGTTTTAATTGAAAAGCCCTGTGGAGTTGAACCTGCCCTGTGGAAACACTGGAAAAAAGTAAAGCTATCTAGAGGTTCCAGGCTCGAAGCACTCATTAGTCTTGAGACAGTCTCTGCCTCAGACTAGGGCACAAAATGAGTGTTCAGAGCTATATCTTGTTTCCCTTTGAATCTTCAAGACTGTATTCATATTTTTAGCTTCTTCCATGAGCTAAGTGGAGGTACTTACCAATTTTTACAGAGGAAAGAAAAATATGCAACGTAGAAAAGCCTTGCAGCCAGCTTTACCAACCTCACAAAAAAACCCTCACTTCCTATGTACATCATTCTTTAATGCCTTCTTTATTGAGACTGTCTTAAACAACAGTTCCATTCACATTTTACCAAGCTTCCACACAAATTCGCAAACTATATTAGACCCTGTTTCACCAGCTAAGCTACATGTATTTTGAATAAATTCAGACCTATCAATGGTAGCAGTAAAACATTTCCAAGATGTTTGCAATAAATTTCTTCTGGAGGGAAAAAAAAAAAAAAAAAAGCTCTTTCTAGGTAATTTTTTTTTTATAGTTCATATATATTTCTTACTGAAGTAAGATTAAGACAAAGTGACGCATATACAGCTAGTGCAGTATAGCAACTTACACCGTTGTTTCATATTACCCTCTAAGTCAGATTTCAGAGGATAAGCAGAGTAAGAATCAGATTTCATGACCACCACTGAAATGTTTTTTTTCCTCTGAGAGTTAGGAAATAAGCAACTAGATTTAAGACATGAGAGAGTTTCTTTTATATCTTAATAAGATTTAATTCAGTCGCTAAAATGTGAGAATATTAAGGCAGTAACTGACCACATAATCAAAGTAAAATGCCCTGCCTTGTAAAGTTTAGAGATTTCAATTTAATTAAACAGAGTTACATTAAAAATTATGCAAAATGTGTAGGTATACTCTTATCTAGCAAAAAACTATGTTCTGGGNTTAGTCATGAAAGGATATGGGAAAAATGGTATTATAATATATGCAAGGATGACTTTATATACAGATATTTTTTTTATCAGAAAATATCCAAATATTATCTGAAACTGTCTTCCCACATGTTGCTGAAAATAATTTTACTATACCACAAATTGCTGTAATCTACACTCAAAGATAATTGATTTCTTAAAATTCCATAAATTTTGCCATAAGTTCCAAAAAACAGCTTCTAAATTAACATCCTGCACAGTGACAGAGACTTGGTGCAATTTCCCTTCCTCTGCTACAGCTCCAAAGATGTAATAATGCTTCTTTTTGAGAGTATACTTTTGCAGAGAGTCCATTTTAATTTTTATTAAGCTTGTTCTCATTCACCTGCAAGGGTTTATCTCTGTATATTTAACTCAACACGTACCAACCCACATTTGTTTTTTTAATATCTAATTAATTGTGAAGAAATCTTGGCTTCAATATTATGCTTTAAAATTAACTCCACTGAACTATGACTGAAAATTATGTTATAGGCTACTAGGTATATTGTAGAAAAACAAACAATCTGTATTACTATATTGTTATTACTGCAGATGACTGAAGGACTGTTTAGAAATGAGTGACAATGTTCTTGCATTTGTTCACTATTTATATGTGCAAACCATATATGTAAAAGGGAAAACTTCAATGCCTCTTATAATCTCATAGATATTTAAGTTTCAGTAAAGATTTTACAGATAGGATGATTTTTATTTTTTTTTTAGCTTTCATTACGTGTAAAGCTGCTCCAGCATCTGCTTTAATAAATTCACAGGCCAAATGCTAGAACAATTATTAGGCCCATCTAATCCCATACACAGATTCATGCGGTTATATACTGATCTCTACAAAGCAACTCCCTGCCTATCACTGACTTGAAAGTCTAATGCTCAGCAAGTTTTACTTGACCTTAGTTTTTATTTTCACATCTTTATCTCCTGTTCTTTCTTTCTTCTTCATCTTTAGCAGTAAAGGTCATTTACAACAAATCGTTCTTGAGAGGAGTAGCAAATTAATTTTGTAAAGCATTGTCAGCACCACTGCAAATCTCTGCTGGTGCTAAACTTTGCAGGGATGCTAGTAGTTCATCATTTCTGATCTAGAGTATATTTCTTAGTCGGTATATTACAGTCTTCTTTACACTCAGCTCTTTTGTTGGAGACTGCAACGTGTAACGCTGGCTTTATTTTTGATCACTGTATTTAAACTTCAGTTCAAAGCAAAACATAGGAATGTTCATAAATATTGACACTTGCAATTTGATCTCAAGCAGTTCCTGATTCAGATGATAGTCAGAAAACTTCATCTATTTTATCTGATTATAATTATTCAACAATTGTATTGGCATAGTTCACATCACATTTCAGTCACAAAAGCAGAGGAAACCTACTAAGCAGAGTTACATCCAGCAAACTCTTAGACGTAAACTGAAAATGTAATTTTACAGGTCTGCTGAAGAAGGGAAAGATTGTATGTTCATTTGGTTCAAGACAGCTACTCAACCTTCAAGTGCACATTTTTTTTTTCCAAGTAACAATAATCTATATTCTAGTCAGAGGTTAGAGCTCTCAAGTCTTAGTGCCTGTGTTCCTTTCTCCTGAAAAAAACAGTCCAACCTTAGAAACAAAGTTCTGGTAACAGCATGTCTTTCTAGAGCACTCTTAAAGACATTTTGCTCAAATACACTGTTCTCAATAGATTTGAATGCAGTTGAAGTAGAAAGTTATTGTTTTCTTCTACTAGTGATTCTGGGTGAGCAGATTTTTATGTCCATAGGTCATTAGAGAACTGTTCTTCAGTGGGAAGCCACGTTTGTGAAATTGTTAGCTGTAGCCTACCACAGTATGATTTTGTCACTAGTGTATTAACTCTAAATGCAGTCCTGAGCCAAAGAGTGTGGGTAACCTGATTTTTGCTACTACATGCTGCTGTTGTAAATACTGTGCTACTTAAAGAAAATTGATAAGTGAATGCAAGTAGCAATTTAGAAAACAATTACTATGAAAAAGGGAGTAAAACCATAGGTCCATAAAAGTAAACAGTGTGACTCCAACTGATTTCATCCCAAAGAGTAAGCTGATGCTGAACAGAATGGATTTATACTGTCTTAGGATACATTTTTCTATAGCTTACTGTTGTTGCTGACAGGTGAAGCTTTACTGTTGTGCAGTTTTTCCTCATACATTCTAATTTCTACAAGGAAGAGCTTTTCTGCATACCAATCCTTGGTAATAACTATAAACATAAACTACCATCACTTCTAGAAGCAGACACTGTCTGCAAAAATATGCTGTTAAACTCAGAAAGTGCAGTTATATAGAAGAGACTGAGCTGAAAAGTAAAATCACTGAATAGAGTGAAGGTGGCAGTGACTCCGTCTGGATTCCCTCCCTTCAGTCACTACCACCACCTTTCCTGGCAACAGTAGGAGTAGAGGCAAAGCCATACCTGCTTCCTGCACTGGCTAAAAAGATGGCAGCTGGGGTAGCTGGACAGATGTTTCTCAGGCAAGGCTAACATTCATTAGGTTNGGGGGGGGGGAAAGAAAGGAAAGGGAAAAAAAAGGCATAATAAGAATAGTGTCTTTATGAGAGACTTTTTATTTCTACTGATGTGAATTAATAGGTTAGCTGTGAGAAGAGGAGATTTTGCCAAGAAATGTTGAAATATTTCCAGTCAGTTTCCATTTTGATTGAAATACATGCTACCTAAAGTGAGTTTTAATTAATTTCCAGGTATGAAATATCCTTAACAATTTCTTCTTATTTCCCATTGTGTAGTCTGATTTAAATCTGTCCAAAAACATCTTTCATGTTCTACACATTTTCATTTTCTACACATTCTTAAAATGTAACATCAACAATATTAAAAGTGCATTGTGTTGGTGTAAAAAGGCTCAGGTTGTAATAAATATCACAACCCTTTCACAGGAGCCACAGGAAGAGAAGAGGGCTGACTGCTGCTGTACTTTATAATTTCTAAGCAGGATACAAACTTCAGTCCTGCAGAGTTGTTAAATCACACTTATCTTGGTTATTATAGAGTATTATAATAGCAGATGCTTCTACCTTCAGATATCCCCAGCAGGAAAATTCTTTTATTTCACTAGAAACTAAATACTTTGAACTGATAGGAAAATAATTGTTATTAAGATAGCAACTTTCTTTTATTATATCCTAATGTAATACACCGCTTATACTGCTAGAAAATTTTCATTCACTTCCAGGTGTTATTGGTATTTTGTGCTTATTGTCACAATCAGCCAGTTTTGTGCTGCCCTTGTACAGAACAGTGAACACACAGAGAAATTAATAGAGAACACAGAAAGAGTCCAAAATTGTAACTGAACCTTGTTTCTTCTTACTTCTTTGGAGTAAAAGCATTGGATAAAAAAATATACTCTAGACTTTTGCCCTGCAGTCTCATTTTTTCCAAATTTTCCAAATGGGACAAAACAAAGAGAAATACATAAGGAAATGTGGAGTGAAATCCAGACATGAATTAGCAGCACTGTGATTTGAAAATAAAAAAATATAAAAATCAAGAAACCAAACACTTCACACATGTAACTGCACAATTGTCATAAGCAAAACATACAGTTATTGGTGTCCATCAGGGCTACTTCAGTACATCTGAATCTTGGTGTTTAAAATATTGTGTATAGAAATGTTTAAGCCTGCAGAGTTTACTTGTTTCTCAAAAGAAAGGCTCTGCAGGAGAGATTTCTGTCCTGTGGAGGATAAGGATTCTGCAGAATCTTTTGCTCAGTAAACCCCAGTTTATCCACAATTCATTGGTATGACTGAATCTTACATCTCCCAGATAAACGAGTTTGAGATCATAGAATCATAGAATGGTAAGGTTGGAAGGGACCTCAAGGATCATCTAGTTCCAACCCCCTGCCATAGGCAGGGACACCTCCCACTAGGACAGGTTACTCAAGGCCTCATCCAATCTGACCTTGAACACATCCAGGGAGGGAGCAGCCACAACCTCCCTGGGCAACCTGTTCCAGTGCCTCACCACCCTCACTGTAAAGAACTTCCTCCTAACATCCAGTCTAAATCTCCCCTCTGCCAGTTTAAGCCCATTGCCCCTTGTCCTGTCATTGCAGGACCTTGTAAATAATCCTTCCCCAGCCTTCCTGTAGGCGCCCTTCAGATACTGGAAGGCTACTATCAGGTCCCCTCGAAGCCTTCTCTTCTCCAGGCTGCAGAGCCCCAACTCTCTCAGCCTGTCCTCATAGCAGAGCTGCTCCAGCCCTCTGATCATCTTTGTGGCCCTCCTCTGGACCCGCTCCAACACTTCCATGTCCTTCCTGTGCTGAGGGTTCCAGAACTGCACACAGTACTCCAGGTGGGGTCATTAAGGTTACGAGATCATTAAGGTTACATCGTCCTTGTTAGCAAAAATATATTATTGTCCAGAGAAATTCCATAATGTCCTTTTCCATATCGTATGGAAATAATGGTTATATAATTTGTTTTCAGTTTTGTTTACAACTTATTATATGTTTCTTGTTCTGCCTCAAGAATAAATTATTGACAAGGTTTTCCATCTCTGGTATTCTCTTTCATCTTAAGGAACTTGCAGGCTTTTATGCAACATGAGGTAAATTTAGATCTCAACTAAAACTTCGTAAGAAAAGATGTAAGAGATAGCACCAGTACCTATCTAGTCGTGAAATCATAATGACTTAGAAATTAAAACTCCTGCATATAATAAAAGAGATGTCTTCTATCTCATGTATTTTGTGACTAGTGTGTAAATATTACAGGATGGAGAAAACTTAAGAAAGGGAAAGTTTGTGGCAGAGAAAAAAACCCCACCTTTTTCTTTCATTTTCCCTTTATTTTTTTCACATCTTTGGCATATGATACCTGAAAGACATTTTACTTAAAATAGGAACGATGTAAAATTTCTATTTGCCCTTAATTAAAAAAAAAATAAAAAAAATTAGTAAAGTCCTTTAAAAAAAAAAAAAAAAAAAATAGTAAAGTCCTTTAAAAAAAAAAAAAAAATTGTCCAAAAATCTATCATGGCAAATATATCTTGTATCTCAAAAGAAATATGTAATCCATAACATTATGTAATATACTACTGAACTGCAAAAATTTTTGAGAATACTATGTTTTTGAGTGAAGTCTGAGTGTGTCAGTTTAGAACACAGCTTGCACAATCATAGAATCATAGAATGGTAAGGTTGGAAGGGGCCTCAAGAATCATCTAGTTCCAACCCCCTGCCATATGCAGGGACACCTCCCACTAGTACAGGTTACTCAAGGCTTTGTCCAACCTGGCCTTGAACACCTCCAGG
>VWZE01024400.1:633704-724866 GCA_013396675.1 Eubucco bourcierii | reverse complement strand
TCATGAGGTTGACCTGGGCCCATCTCTCCAGCCTGTCCAGGTCCCTCTGGATGGCATCCCTGTCCTCCAGCAACTCGCCTGTGCCACACAGCTTGGTGTCATCTGCAAACTTGCTGAGGGTGCACTCCATTCCTCTGTCCATGTCACTGACAAAGATGTTAAACAGCACTGATCCCAGCACTGACCCCTGTTAATAGTTCAGTATTATGTTTTCATTAATATGTAGCAGAATTTACTTCACAGTAAGTAAATCTGTGCAGAAAACATAAACCAGGCTTTGTTTCATAACTAGGCATAATAATACGAATTTAAATAGTTTCAATTATTTAAATTGTATGAATTGCTGCTGTCATTTTGTCAAGATTAGAACTAAAGTTGAGACTTACTGATTCTGGCATTCATTTTGTTGTAAAATTTGGTTAACTTTAAGTGCAGTGAGCAGCAAATAAAATGACCTGCTTAAAGAGTATTTTTTTTTTTAATTCACCTATTACAAATTTTTTTAAAGAAAAAACAATTATGTGAAGGCAACATGGATATTTCTCCAAAAGGATCTCATTCATACTTCCTGGTACTATTTCAGCTTGTGCTGGTTTGAGGCTAACTGGAATATTTTAATAGAGAAAATTACATTATAGGCTGTAAAAAGGAAAACGTGGTGATGTCTACTTCACTCAAACCAGCACACAGCTTCATTGTGCATATTCTCTCTGCCTTCCCTAGTTTAGAAGACCAGGTTCAGGCTTAGATATTATATGCATGAAAATTAAATTACTGTAAGCAACTAACCATTTGCTTCTATGTGTAGTGTTCATGTGTATATCTAGCACAACTAGTTTATGACAAAATGCAAGCCTTCAGGAACTACCGTGTTCTGGGATTTAAAAGAGTGAAGAAATACACAATACAAATCTGTAATGCAAGATTTTGTGTTAGATCTCAGATTGCACCATGTAATTGGAAGGATACAGAAAAGAAAATGTTGAGAGGTGATTTATTGTGCTTAACTGAATGATCATTCAGTTTTTCATCCCCCATAATTTTTTTCTTGACTTGCTCTACTTCATGTCACTGACTCCTCATTTTGAACCATGCTATGTAAGTGCAGTTAGGGTGTTATGTGCTGCGATATTTTCTGAATGTTTTTTTAAAATTGTAATTTCTAGCTCTTGCTCACCATTTTGTTCTCCATTTCTCATGATGCAGTATTGCAAATACAATTTAAATGCCAATCAGCTTTTGTCCTTGCATTCTTTCTCTTCTTGTTTTTCAAAAAAGCCTACCTTACACTGACTTTAGACTTGCCAGAATACCTCTTTGGTTTTTCTGTGAAATTAAATATAAGGGAAGGAAACAACAGAGTAAGATTTTCTAACACAAGAATAATAGCCTGAAAGTAGATAGTCTCTAGACATTCTGAGCTAATTTTTTTTTCATTCTTATTTACTTTATCCACAGTTACCTCTAACTTTTTTAATGCACTTAATATACATGTTGTTGTTGATCAACAGGTGCTTTTCTAAGATTCTAAATGGCATTTCTAACTTAAAGGAAGTCAAATTCCAGTGAAGTGCCGTTCTTTGGTATGCATGTGCTTGTTCACCAGAAATGAAATACTTCAAGGAGGGATGTCAGGTCCTCTATATGTCTGCCAAAATACAGGAAGCTTCAAGTGGCAACCTGTCTGGTTTCCTGTCAGCTTACATAGCAATGCTGGCTCTGGTCAGCTGCAGCACCCTGCTACATGACTGCTTACAGCATTATGGCAGGGACTGCCCTGTAGTCTAAGACCTAGGGCTTTCTTCTGTATTTTTAAGTCAAAGAATTGGTTTGTGCTCTACTAAGCCTCCATATAAAACTCAGAGGCCTCTTCCCACATCTCACAGGGTCTTTACAGGGTCCTCAGCAATTGCAGGGTTGGGTAGCGAGTACCCATCTCTGACTGGCTGAAATTTGGCTGCCTGTTGATTGCCAGATACTCTCCACCTGTCCTTCTGGTAAGTTCTTCATGAACTGGCCACAGCACAGCTGTTTGCAGGTGAGTGACAGAGCAATAGTGAAGCTAAAAAAATGTTTAACCACTCTCAACTCTACACCAAACTACCACCCCATACATTCTGTATCACATAGACAATCCTGTAGCTGTTCATATAGATCGATTACCTAATACATTCCAAAACCTAAGTGTATATTGTAAACTCTGCACTTTGTCCTTGTGGACAAGACAATAGGAATTAATGTATCTATTACGTCTCACAAACATCACCCTTTTCTCTTGAGAACTCAGTTATCAGGCTTAACATTATATTATACATATTTTGAAAGAAGTGTAATTGAAACTAAATTCTTACTTTGAGTAACTTCCATTTTATGGCCTAGTAATTCAGTTACCTGCACTTCTTTATACATATTGGAGTTCATCAGCTACACTGGCAGCCCATCAGTCTTTATAAACTTTTCAGTGGCAAATAAACAGCTTTTTGAGTGGCTTTTAACATAGATTTAATCAAATTACTAAATGGTGAAGATTCTTGAATTTTTTTCTAGGGCTTAGTCTGAAATTAACTTGATTTGTTTCCAAGAATAAAAGACAGAGCAGGAGTCTTTTTGTGCCATCTTCTCTTGCCTTGCAGTTTTTCATGTGAGTCTGCACAGATGTACATGCTTTAAAAACTGATAAAGACTGCTAAGTTTATAAAAAAACTTTTCAAGCAACTGTTGGGTGAAATCTGTGAGACAGGGTACTAGAAGGCAGAGGAGCCCATGATTGTTGGTTAATATTTAAGAACCTCTTCTTCCACGCTCCAGATCAGTACCTCCCAGCAAGTGGGAAGTTTAGAAAGGGAGCCAGAAGACCTGCATGGTTAAGTAAGGAACTGCTAAGCAAACTTAAGTGGAAGAAGAGAGTCTACACATCATAGAAGGAGGAGCTGGACACCTGAGAGGAGCATAGGGCTGTTTTCAGAGGGTGTAGGGAAACAACTAGGAAAGTTAAGGCCTCAACCTTGGTTAAGAACTCAACCTTGCAAGGGAAGTCAGGAATAATACAAAAGGCTTCTTCAAATACATTGCAGGAGAAACTGTTAGAGGCAATATAGGACCTCTGCTGAATGAGGCGGGTGCCTTGGTGGCAGAGGACACAAAGAAGTGGAGTTACTGAATGCCTTTGCCTCTGTCTATATTGCTGGAGACTGTCCTCAGGAGCCCCTGATACCTGAGGCACCGGAGGAAAGCATGACAAAGGACTCCTCTGGTTTATGAGGACAGGGTTAAGGAACAGTTGAGTAATCTGGACATCCATAAGTCCACTGGTCCCAATGGCATGCACCCACAGGTGCTGAGGGACCTGGCACAGGTTATTGCCAGACCACTTTCTACCATCTTCAGTAGGTCATGGCAGACAGAAGAGGTGTCTGGGGGCTGGAGGAGGGCAAGCATCACTCTAATCTTCAAAAAGGGTAAGAAGGAGGACCCAGGTAACTATAGACTGGTCAGTCTCACCTCTGTCCCTGGAAAGGTAATGGAGAAATTTATTCTTGATGCTGTCCTTGAGCATATCAAGGCCAGTGGGGTTATTATGAGCAGTCAACATGGCTTTACCAAGGGAAAGTCAAGTTTAACCAACCTGATAGTCTTTTATGAGGACATAACCAGGTGGATTGATGATGGTAGAGCAGTGGATGTCGTTTATCTTGATTTCAGTAAAGCATTTGACACTCTCTCCCACACCATCCTGTAGTGAGGTGGATTGGGGACTGGTTGAAGGAAAGAAGCCAGAGAGTTGTGGTCAGTGGGATGGAGTCCAGTTGGAGGCCTGTAAGTAGTGAGGTCCCACAGGAGTCAGTACTTTGACCAATTCTATTCAATATATTCATCAATGACCTGGCTGAAGGCACAGAGTGCACTGTCAGCAGGTTTGCTGATGACATCAAACTGGATGGAGTGGCTGCCACACCAGAAGGCTGTGCTGCCATTCAGCAAGACTTGGACAGGCTGGAGGGCTGGGCAGGAAGAAATTTAATTAAATTCAACAAGGACAACTGTAGAGTCTTGCACCTGGGAAAGAACAATCCCAGCTATTAGTACAGGTGGGGGACTGCCCTGTTGGAAGGCAGCTAAGGGGAAAAGGATTTGGAGGTCCTAGTTGATGGGAGGTTTACCATGAGCCAGCAGTGTGCTCTTGTTGCCAGGAGGGCCAATGCCATTCTAGGGTGTATTAGAAGGGGTGTGGCCAGTAGGTCAAGAGAGGTTCTCCTGCCCCTCTGCTCTGCCCTAGTGAGGCCACATCTTGGCCCACCCCAGTTCAAGAGGTACATAGAACTGCTTGAGAGTCCAGTGCAGAGCCACAAAGATGGTTAAGGGAATGGAACATCTCTTTTACAGGGAGAGACTGGGGGAGCCAGGGCTTTTTAGCTTGGAGAGTTGAAGACTAAGGGGTGACCTCATCAATGTTTATAAATATGTAAAGGGTGAGTGCCAGGAGGATGGAGCCAGGCTCTTCTCAGTGATGCCCAATGACAGAACAAGGGGCAATGGGTGGAAGCTGAAGCATAGGAAGTTTCATTTAAAGACAAGGAGGAATTATTTCACTGTGAGGGTGACAGAACTCCTAGGGAAGTTGTGGAGTCTCCCTCTCTGGAGATATTCAGAACCCACCTGGATATGTTCCTGTGTGATCTGGTATAGGTGATCCTGCTCTGGCGGGGGGGTTGGACTGGGTAATCTTTCGAGGTCCCTTCCAGACCCTGACATTCTATGATAAAACCCTCATGTGCTGTTCCGTTTGTTTAAATGATTTTGATAATGCCTAGATTCTAGAAAAATAGGTACTTAAGTGCATAAATCAGTAAATTGATAAGGACAGTTCAGAGTTTGTATCATAGGCCAGGCACATCCATGTTACCTACAATTCAACAGTAGAATATTCCATCGCTGTTTGTATCAATTTTCAAGACACGATAAGCGAACTTTTGTTCACAGTTAATGTGTTGATAAGCTACCATTCTCTTATAATACTAATAACGCGAATTTGTATTAATCCTAGTTTTTTTGTTGGAGGGTGCAGAGCTGGAGGATAGCGCAGGCAGCGTGGGGCGGCGGGACCATCACTTAGCTGCGCAGCGGGGCCAGCTGTGCTGGCAGAGCAGGACAGAAGTGCCCGGCGCACGGCGAGCAGGTGGGTTCCCGGAAGCTGCCGTTCCCCCATCAGCCCCTGCGGTGCAGGGGCAGTATGCGGTGTGCTCGCTGGCCTTGCCGTGGCGCAGTTGCAGTGCATTTGAGGCAGGCCGTGTCGGGCTGCGTCGCGCCCTGTTGGAGACAGTGCAGCCTTTGGGATCTCACAGTGGTTCAAGCATCAGGCAACGCGAGCAGGGAGTCAGGCTCTAGAGCTTACTGCTAGTATTTGACAGAAGAACAAGACAGCTGCTCTAGTTCAGCCAAACTGCATTGATCTTACAGGCCGTGGTGACTCAAAAGGCTGCCAGAATTGTAGGTAAAGGATCTGTTCTGATTAGATACCTGCATTGGTAACCATATCTTGGGCTGCATCAAAAGATGCATGGCCAGCAGGTCAAGGGAAGTGGTTATCCCCCTCTGCTCTTGTGAGACCTCACCTGGAATACTTCATCCAGTTCTGGAGCCCACAAAACAAGAAGGACATGGATCTGTTGGAGGGGATGCAGAGGAGGACCACAAAGATGATAACGAGGGCTAGAACACCTCTTCTGTGAGGACAGGCTGAGAAAGTTGGGTCTGTTCAGCCTGAAGAGGATTTACTGAGACGTAGCAGCATTCCAGTACCTGAAGCAGGTTTGCAGGAAAGCTGGAGAAAGACTTGTTATACAGGTATGTGTTGATAGAAGTAGTGATTTTGAACTAGAGCAGGATAGATTTAAATTAGACTTTAGGAAGTTCTTTACTGTGAAGATGGTGAACATGTTGGCCAAAGAAACTGTGGACACTTCATCTTTTAAAAGTGTTTTAGACCAGGCTGGATGAGTTTTTCAGCAGCCTGGCCTAGTAGCAGTGTCCCTACTCATGGCTGGGGGGAGGGAGAGGGGTTTGAAACTAGATGATCTTTAAAGTCCACTTGAGCTTTCCAAGGCCATGCAGTCGCTATGATAATGTGTGTAGACCTACTCTCCTTTTCCACTGTAGCTGAGAGCCAGAAATAAGCTGCTGCTTTCCTTCAGTAAAAGAATGACAGAATGAGAAGAATCAGTATTTTAGGTCTTTCATTCCGTGAATGAGTTGTTTGGTTGGGGGCAGGGTGTGCTTTTTATGTCTCAGAGTTCACATCTTCCTGTCAACTGACCCCTCAAGTCTCAGGCCTTTTCTTATTTCCTCCTAGTTGATCTTAATCTACATACACAGCAATAATACAAAATACAGTCAGGCTGTTGTTACTGTATTGCTTACAATGCAAGGCAGAAGTCTGAGTGTAAGGAGTGTTAATTGAAGTTTTCTTTGCTAAATGAATGATCTATATGAAGTATTTTGTCTTCAAAAACACTATTTTAAATCCAGTAGTGAAATGTGTGCTGTTGTTGCAAGTTTATAGGCTGAATTCTAAACTAATTAAACAGTGCTAAATTGTCTACACACAGTGACACAGATGTGTGTGGCCTCTCTTTGTGTATAGTTCATACATAGCTTACAGTTTTACCATGTAGTATTGTTACAAAGCAAGGAGCTTGACATTTAAATGAAACTCACTCAGTTCTGATGGATTTGCTTCGATGCTCAGACTGTATCAGGGTGAGACAAAACAGTGTCTTAAAATCTTGCAGAGGTCAAAAGTCTCCTTTTGTGGAGTCTCCATCCCTGGAGATACTCAAATCCTACCTGTATGCAATCTTGTGCAGCCTGCTGTATGTGAACCTGCTTTAGCAGGGGAGTTGGACTTGAAGAGCTCCAGAGGTCCCTTCCAAACCCTGCTATCCTATGATTCTGTAAAACTTGGAATAAAAGAGAAACTTTGAATTAATAGAGTCAGAATTACCAGAAACTCCTGAATTTAATTTGCTGTTAGAAATTTGGATATTATAGTGGTATATCAAATAATGAGAAACCATATTAAGTCTTCATTGCCTGCCATAAGGCATGATTGTTCCCTCTTTCACCACCTTTTTTCTAAACCTACAACCTATGGGAAACAGAGCAAAGGCTCTGCTTTGCTAAAATTCTCTCTTTAGAGGTATCCAAAACCCAGCAGTTTTCTTTCTTAGTCCTTTGCATCTGATGTGGTCTTTGCACCTCAGGCAGAAGCAGTATCTTTCGAGTTCCTAGTTCTCCTTCATAAATTCTAATTCAGTGTTTTAAGTTTCTTTGCTTTTAAACATTTGGGGGCTCTTTTCAAGCTGAAACATATTTTAAGACTTTGAAAAAAGTTAGTGCTTTTTCTGGTTAGTTTAGCTACTGTTACTTGTCTGGGAAGTAACCCTAGAATTGTACTGGGGAACATTTGTGGTATAGGAACATGAGGTAAAATAAGTGATGATAACTATGTAGATTATCTCAATAAATATTCTTTCTGGAATAAATTCAAATGCCCTTCTAGTCGGTTACAAATATGTCAGAACATCTCAGTTTCACAGGAGGTTCTAAAATAGAATATGTAATTCTAAACCAGAACTACTTACATAAATAATTTCAAGCTCCATTATTACTGACTTTGTAAGGTAAAACTAATGAGTAGTGCCATGTATTTTGTAAAGTGAAATGAAGGCAGAAATTCTAACAATTGGGGGGGAAAATGTAATTAACCCTATTTCTTGGTTTGTTTTAATTTATTTCATTTATTTTTAGCTATAGAGAAGTAACATTGAAGTGAAATAACTTTGTTGAAGTTAAATACTATTATAAAGCTAATTTTCTGTTTGGAAGGAGGGTTGGCCATAATGCACGTTGGTGTTTTTCCAAATTTCATACATATGCTTGGTTGTGCTTATCACAGCTGATCTGAGTAAGACTTGCTACATCCAGGTCTTTTTTAAATTGTATGGACTACTCAAGGTATGCATTGAAGAATTACACTATAAGGCAATTTATGGGAAAACTGTTTATTTCCCATGCAGGTAAAAAGAAGCCTGAAATAAAAATGCAAAAATATAATGAAAAACTTATTTATTACCCTTCTTAAGAAGAGATTTATGGAAGAGTGCTTTACTTACACAATACAGTGGACTTTACTTACACAATACAGTGTGCCCAGGTGGCCAAGAAGGCCAATGGCATCCTGGCCTGCATCAGGAATAGTGTGGCCAGCAGGAGCAGGGAGGTCATTCTCCCCTTGTACTCTGCACTGGTCAGGCCACACCTTGAGTACTGTGTCCAGTTCTGGGCCCCTCAATTTAGGAAGGACATTGAGGTACTTGAACGTGTCCAGAGAAGGGCAACGAGGCTGGTGAGAGGCCTCGAGCACAAGCCCTATGAGGAGAGGCTGAGGGAGCTGGGACTGTTTAGCCTGGAGAAGAGGAGGCTCAGGGGGGACCTTATTGCTGTCTACAACTACCTGAAGGGTGGTTGTGGCCAGGAGGAGGTTACCTTCTTCTCTCAGGCAACCAGTGACAGAACAAGAGGACACAGTCTCAGGCTGCGCCAGGGCAAGTTTAGGCTGGAGGTGAGGAGGAAGTTCTTCACTGAGAGAGTAATTTGTCACTGGAATGGGCTGCCCAGGGAGGTGGTGGAGTCACCGTCCCTGGAGGCGTTCAAGGCACGTTTGGACATGGCACTTAGTGCCATGGTCTAATCTTGAGGGCTGTGGTGATGGGTTGGACTTGATGATCTCTGAGGTCTCTTCCAACCCTTGGGATACTGTGTGATACTGTGACTTGATGTAATGATTTACTGCTCAAGGAACTTGGATACTAATCTAAGTGTTACATATTTTCGAATACAGATCTGTCGATTATAGATTATTAATTCTACTTTTTTTGTGCCTTAAAAATAAATCACATGTGTGTTAATTGTACTGCTAACATGAAGTTCAAATGAAATTATAATTTTGGCGGTTTGATTAATCTTTTAAATTTCTATTCCATCTATATCCAAAGTACCTATTCAAAAAAATAAATTAACGTCTCTTTTTCAATAAGCTTATTTGCATTAATCTTTTTCTCTCTAGGACACACATCTCTTTTAAAAAAGCCTAGTGGCTAATGTTCCAGTAGAATATCCAAATTAGTTTGTGTGTTATGCTCGTGTACATCATAGACATCTTAATCCAAGTGCAATTTCAAGTAATCTTTTATCTTGTTTGTACTGAAATATGTAAACTCTTCTCCTCCAAAATTTATGCCATTGCTTTTATGACAGGGTTAAATATAACTGATATAAAAAAATCATCAAACCTACATCAAATACAGTATCCTTGTAAAACAAAGGGACTGTGTAAAGTAAATCAGAAAACATTATTTCCTTTTTGGCACTTCTGTTTTCAGTGCTTCTCCACTATTTCTATTAAGAATAGAATTTATTACTAGATCAGACATCATAATTATATCCTGAATTTCATCTTTCCTTTAACCATTTCCTACATTTGTCATGAGAGATAACTATTTAAATGTATTCTGCCTATCCCCACGGTGATTTTGAGGTTTATGTTTGAGAGAAGTAGCTACCTACAGTACTTTAAGTGAACAAGAAGAAAGTAGTGTTTGAGTTAGAGAGGGGTCTGGAAGGACTCATGATACAAATAAAATACATTTAAAATCTCAGAATTTGAGACTAGTCATGATTTATTTGGTCCAGATTTAAATCTACTCATTATGTTATTATGACTTACCCAAATATGGGAAATAGAGTAAATTTTATGCTACGTCATCTAGAAATCTATCAAAACCACCTTGAAAATGCCTGTCAGAATTTTTTTTTTTTTTTAAGAGGTAAATCCTGATTGTTGGTACAATCCATGTAACTAAAAATCAATGACAATAAAAACCCTCCATTATTTTTCCTTGGTTAAAGCATTTCAGATTTCTTATTTTTACAAAGATTATTTGCAGTCTGGTTTGAAAGAAAAACCAGAGGAGGGGAATTACAGCAGGTATACTGCAGAGATGACAAATGCTCTTGGATCACCGATGGATTTTGGTAAGGCTCTACTGTAGGGAACCTGCAAAGGTATCACAGCCATTTTCTAATCAGAGGGTAGGTCTTACACTGAGAGCACTGTCACTGAGTGAAAGAAGAAGGGGGAGAAAGAAAGGGAAAAGAACATGTTTTAATTTCTGCATAGAATTGACTTATTAAAAAAATAGATATTTTGGATGGTCTTTGAAGCCTTTGAAAGGCATTCCTTTTCATTGTATAGAATTTAAAGTTTGATGTACACAGTGCAACTTCTCTTCTTTCTCTACATTTTGGGATATTTTAAATCAGGTTTATAGGTTATTTATACAATCTCTTACTGCTGTTGCACAGAGATAATGATAATTTAGGAAAGTATTTTTTTTGCAAAAATGTTTATTAAAAGAAAATTTTATTAAGAATTCCACTGGAAATATGATTCTTTTATTTAATATTGTAAATTAATAGCAGCTAATTAGTCTTCTAAATTAGCTTACTAGAAACTGCCCCAGTTTTGTTTTTGTTTTTTTTTTTTAATAGCATTTTGCTTTTGTATATCAAATCCTGGTACAACAGAACTAGATTCCTGAAATGACTGGTATGAATGTAAATATAGCATATAAAAAAGTCTCAACAAAATTACAAGAAATGATGAGTAGCATATTTTATATTTTCTCACATAATTTGATTTTAATGGAACAGCATAATTAAATAGTTACTGATAATTCTCTGTATTCAAAGTGACAGATTTTGCATGAGCTTTCAGTAACATAAGTTGCCATTATAAGGAGCGAAAGAAAGTGTACGTGTTGGAAACGGTTTACATTTCAAGAATATTAAGAAGCAAAGTTTGATCAGAAATAGAAGCAGGAATGAGTACAGAATTTGTCCACAAGTATGCTGAGTTTTAGTTCTGTTTATATTGTATCATGATTATTGAAAAACATATTAACAGAAAGAATCTCCTAAGTTGCCGAAGTCATCAAAACTATATCACACACATTTTCTCATAAAAGAACTTAGAGAAGATCAGCAGTTTAGGTTTGAGGGTTGAAGTTTTGAGTGATTGTACTAGATTTAATTCACTGCCCTGCACTTACAAGCAGATTTCATCTCCTAGCACTTCTTCTGCTCACTTGGAGAGTATAGATAATTGAGTTCTTCAACTAATGTAGAATTTCTGTTCCAGAAAGAAGAATTAAAAACTGTGACATACTGGGATACTACTTAC
Organism: Eubucco bourcierii; assembly: GCA_013396675.1. Taxonomy (NCBI): domain Eukaryota; kingdom Metazoa; phylum Chordata; class Aves; order Piciformes; family Ramphastidae; genus Eubucco; species Eubucco bourcierii. The sequence continues at coordinate 713,567 of VWZE01024400.1, read as the reverse complement.
ATTAGTAATTCAGAGTAATTCTAAAAATTCTTTCATGTGTGATAGAATGTCAATGACAGTTTTATAAAGAATTTTCTGGTACTGAAATTAACATTCATGACTCAGCAAATGTCATTCTTCCATGTGGATTAATGCTGAAATAGTTCTGCACCCATGACTTGGGGGCTGAAGTTACATCTGAGATAAGATATAAAGCAGAAGGCTTTTTATTGATTATTTGATTTCAACCTTAAGATGAAGACATGTAGGGAACTAATGTAATCTTCAGTAAATGTTTCTTTGTCCCTGTTCTGTGTACCGTCATCGGATGTCTGCGAACAATTATCAGAAGTTTTGACTCACTGAAAATTAAAAATAGCAAAAATAAAATATAAAAATAATACCATTTAGCTATGTTCCTGTAATTCAAACTAATTTCTTTCCATATTCTTCTAAATTAATCCATACTGGAGCACCAAAATGACTAACTGACATCTTTAGCTAAAGACAGAAGCTTAAGATAAATACAGGGTGAACGGTGCCATCTGTCAAATACTTCTGCAAACACTGGGAAAATGTGCTGTGTTGCATGTTTTCACTAGTTATAAGTTTCATAAAAAAATGCTACAGGAGCAACATTTTTACTGTTTGGTTTAATTTAGTTACAAGAGTTTTTCAACTAGTTGTAAGGCTTAAAAAAAAAAATCTTCATCTAAATTGTGCTTTACAAAGGGATAAAAACTAAGGAAGATGTAAAGTCGATATTAGCATATAGCCAGATATTCTGTTAACCTTCTGGTACAGAATATTACTACAAGTTCTATCATTTGACAGCTCAGGTTCATTGCACTAAATCTTTTAGAAATTACCCAAATCCACTGAGGTAGAATCTGTTGTTTACTCTTCTAATCTAGTCCCTAGAGCTGCTGTTATATGGACAACTTACTCACTACATTAAGAAACTCATTCCTGTTGTTTCATGTATACTATATTTAGGTCATCAACAATGAATGTGGAAATAGTATTCTGTAGCCCTCCAGGGGAGTGGAGACCTGATAAGCATCCACCTAGCACACTTACTTTGAGTGATAAATTAAAACAGAAATAAAAAACCCGCAGGAATTACAAAATTACAGTCAGTCTGAAAATCCACACCAAGCTGAAAATGCTTATTGACAGGAAACCTGATCAACAGGCTCTTCTTAGCCCTCTTGGGCTCAATTTGGAAATGGAAAAGAGGAACAGAGAAGATACCTTACAATAAAACAGTATCTGCTGGCAGTGCTATTTATGGCTCATCTTAGCCCTCTTGGGCTCGATTTGGAAATTGAAGAGAGGAACAGAGAAGACACCTTATAATAAAACAATATCTGCTGGCAATGCTATATATGGTGTTGGCATTTCCATTAAAGAACAGTGTTTTCAGGGAGGTTCCAAGGGCTCCATCTGATCAGAAGTGGTGCAAATTTGTATGTGTATTTTCTGGGTTTGCTTGGTTGGTTTGGCAATTTTTTGTATTTGCAAGACAATGAAAAATACTGTTTGTATTTGTTGAGCTGTAATTAGAGTATAGGGTTCTGAAACTCATTTGTTTTCATGGTTCACCACTGGATTGAAGGACTGGTTTTGCAGATACTTGGTCTTTTGTGTAAATTGGCATGATTGCATATCTATTGCTAAATGGAGTTTAGCGATGGATGGAGTCTCCTTAGTGTTTGATTTCTTTATTTCATTAATATAGTACCGTGGTTTGTAACATTTGATTTTTTAATACCACAGCATTTCAGAACTGTAACAAAGAACCGTACTGCACACAGCATTTGTGCTCGCCCTCTCGTTCCATAATCAGTAAAATTACTTGTGCATTGCATATGGTATGAAATTAGATATCAAAAGTGGCTACTGGTCTTTTGTGCTTTCAATTTCTTCTGTCCTTTGGTTTAAGAAGATACAAATGTGTATGTTTATGTTTAGTTTATTAGTAAATTCTACATTAGATGCATTGACCAAAAAAAAGTAAGACAACTGAAGTGCAGCAGGAGAATCAGATTAGCTTAATTAATTTAATATACAATATTAAACATATAATTAGGAATAGCATTAATTTTTCCATCCTACTAGAGCAATTGGTATTTAGCAAAATAATGTTTGAACTTGTATAATACATGAGGATGACAATACCATGTAGCTCTGTTTATTTTTCCATATATGTCTGTGCATGTGTAAATATCTACATACACAAGATAATATCTTCAGAATTCAGTGTCTGAAAAGGGAGGATGATGCGGTTTGAGCAGTTGTGACAATCCAGCAGCATTCCAATACAAAGGAATCTCCAAATCTCACAGAATAACTTCCTGTGGAGACTGTCATAGAACCCCATGCTGCTGCTTGAAAAATACCTTCCACCTTACTGAAAAGTGGTGAGATGAAGTAGCAATTAAGAATAGCAGGATAGTTCTGCTCACTTGCATGACTGTTTTTTTCAATTTTTTTTCCTCCCTGTGTGAATGTACAGAAAATAAGATGAGCTGAAGACAGTTCTTTTAGTGTTGATTCTATTTAGTTCTCAGTGCCCTTTAATAACATTAAATGTCTTTTCAAGTCGAATTTTTAAGGGAATGTTCTTAGTGTCTGTGTCTTACATTTTTATTTTTCTGACCAGTTTTAGAAGACTGTAATGAATTGTGTGTAAGCTTGTTTTAAAGAAAAACTCGATGATTAGTTGCCAAGAGCACCGTTAACTGCGCAACAAACACAGGCTTCTTGTTAGCAGAATACAAAATTTGACATCTTCCTTGCGTGTTTTTAGTGCTGCAAAGTACAATTAAGAATAGAAGATGGATACATGTGTGTTTTCTATGTATTAAATATAAAGATATTATGCCTGGTTCAGAAGAAGTTTCTAATACGCAGGTCACCATTTCCCATGGAGCAGGACTGTTTCGCTTTATGTGCACCCTGTTTTCATGCTACTTGCTTGGCAAATGACTAGCCACTTCTGGAGGCAAGAAATCCTGTGTTTATACAGCTTCTGTATTCCACAGAATTCTGAAATGTAAAATGATTGACAAAATCAATGTATAAATAGTTCAGACAGCTCTTACAGCTGTGGAACTTTGGGTTCTTTGGGTTCCTCGCTGTCTTGGAATACTGTGCAGTATTCAGTTTCTTTGTGGAGAAGAGGAGACTGAGGGGGGACCCTTACTGCTCTCTAAAGCTACCTCAAAGGAGGTTGTAGTGAGGTGGATTTTGGTCTTTTCCCTAGTATTAATTGATAAGACAAGAAGAAGTGGTCTCAAATTGAACCAGGAGAGGCTTAGGTTGGATATTAGGAAAACATTTTTACAGAAAGAGTAGTCAGGTGCTGCCCATGGAATTGGTGAAGTCACCATCCCTGGACATACTCAAAAAATGTGCCACTTCAGCATACGGTTTAATGGCCACGGTGGTGTTCAGCTGATGATTGGACTCTGATCTTACAGGTCTTTTCCAATCAAGATAATTCTGTGATTTCAGAATTCTGTAATCCTAGCTCTTGGTGTTTCTTTAAAAAACTTATTAGGAAGTCTTCCATTATGAACATAACTCCATTGTTTTATACTCACCTTTGGTTGAATTTGAATAAGGTTTTTTGTAAAACCCCCAAACATATTATTAAAGACTTAACACCACTGGTAATAAATGCCCAACAGATTATCTGGTATTGTTTGCTACCGTAAATAGTTACAGAAGTGTTTCCCTTCATTTGTTGCATATCCTACTGGTTCCACATGTCAGAGCTCACTAAAAGGCACATTTCAATTGTCACACATCTTAAAGGCTTTTTAGCAAAGGGATGTACTTTGGCCTAGGTTTACACAGACTACGTCTTTACATAACACTATTATTCCATGTCATCTGAAAGTTACTGGGTGCTGCATTAACTGGTTTTAAACTAGTATTCCATTATAGTTTGTAGATTTCAGTAAAAGGTGTGTTGTATTTTTTCCAGACACTGTAAGAAAGTTTTATAGAAATTAGTTATTTTTTCATACAAGTCTAACTTCCATTTAACAGTATTGTCTGTCAGCCATGCGTTCTAAAGGATAATTATGGATTACAAAATACAGAGAACACAAAAAGTATTTTAGCAAATCATTTTCAAAGGCTTATTCTTTACACTGTTATCAAGTATATATTTCAATGTTCATTGTATGCTTTTTCCTTTTTCTGAGTTTTTCCTTCATCTTTTGTTCTGACTTTCTCTTCTTTTTTTATTTTGCCCATTTCTTTCCTAAGGTTAACATTGATGTTCATTGTTCACTGTTTCAGGGCAAAGGTTGCTTCATTTTGGAACTCAAACAAGTTCAGGCATTACGTTATTTTAAGTATGTTAGGCATAGAGGTCAGACATAACATTTCGGTAAACAAGACCTATCCTGTCCACCCTATTTTGTGCAGAAACTGGCACACTAAACATAATTACAGTTACCTCTGCATTATGACTAGTATGCTGTAGCAAGAATACATTAATCAGATCTTTAGAAGTTTTTTTAATTTCCAGCATCACCATAGTAGTACCCTGTTTATAGTTGTTACTGTTTCCTTTCTATCTAGATTTTCTTTTACTTTTTCCTTACAGAATTCTTAAATCTAGTAATTAGATAAAATGGCTTTATCTTTTGTGGACAGTTTAATACTCCGAACCTTTACCCTAGAATATTTGGGGGGAGGGTGAAATTCTGGAATATGTACACTTTATTACATACTTATACATACATACATTTGAATATTTGTATTCTAGTATATGCTTGTTTTCACACACATCTCATTCCAAAACACTTTGTAATGAAAAGCAAATTAAATAGTTCTTGATACTATTCAGGATTTATTTGAGGAAGTTTTCTTGTGGGTATTGAAAGAATCCTGCCTATTACCATGCACAATAATTTTCCTTCTTCCTTTCAGAAAACTTGTATTTTTGAGAATTGTGTTTTGTACTTCTTTCTTTCATTGTATGTTGGGTTGGTTTGGTTTTGGGTTTTTTCTTTTTTTTTCAAAATACATGTGTAAATTTTCATATTTTTGCTAAGCAGAATAAAAGAAAGTTAAGTGCAGATCTTCAGCCCAAGAAAATTAGAGCTCTCTTAAACATGCAAAATGAAACAGTTTCTGTCTCCTAACATCCTGCTCATCCTTTTCTTTTGATAAGCTAAAGAGTAAAGAAATTTTGGAGTTTTTTCTGCTGCATGTGCATGTTTCTGCTATGGTATGGAGTACTGTCATCGACATGACTGTAAAGAAAGACACTAATGGTAGAAGAGTTCTTGTTATTACAAGTTGACTTCTGTTTGCTTAAAGTAAACTGACTACAGCAATAAAGCAGAAATTAAAGTAGCTGCTTGCATGCAACTTTATAAAAAATAATCACTGGAACTACAGATGGCAAAACCAAGGTCATTTTGCCAGTCCTCCTGCCTTTAGAAAATTGTTCCCTGTGGTATACTAATAGTTTTATATCTTTCCACAAAATGTTATGGGTTTCCCAGTAGAGGATTTTGGTCTGTGAGAGTGCTAAATGAGGAGTCTTTTTACTGTATTTTAGATCTGGAAACCTATCTTTTATTGACAGTTGGCATTGACGCTAGCCTGAGGAGCACAGTGAGGCTTATGTGTTTCTTTAGATAGGAGAGTTTGGCAGAAGCTTAAATGGAATCACTGAAGTTTGATTGTAAAACCAGGGAAGCTGAAGTTAGAGATTTTTCTCTACATCTCCAGTTACCTATATTAATCCTATCTTCTTGATGCACTGAGATATTTTTCTACAAAACCCAAGTGCAGCAAGAGTCATTTTAAATGGTCCCTTCAACTATATGCACCATGAGGAATGGAAGGGATGACATACTTCTGTAATTATAGAACCTGTATTGGCAAAAGTAAATATTGCACAAATCATAGAAACATTTAGGTTGGAAAAGATCTTTAAGATCAAGTCCAATAGTTAACCTAGCAGTAACAAGTTCACCACTAAACCGTGATGGCACCCTATCTACACATCTTTTAATTACCTCTGGGCGTGGTGACTTCATCACTTCCATGGACAACCTTTTCCATTGCTTAACAATAACTCTTGCAGTGAATACATTTTTCCTAATGTCCAATAAAAGCCTTTCCTGGTGTAGCTTGAGCCCACTTCCTCTTGCTTGTTACTTGGGATACAAGAGCAACACTCACTTCGTGCAACCTCCATTCAGGTAGAGACCTGGAGAAAGTAGGAAAAGAAAGTAGGAGAAAGAAAAAGTAGGAGAAGCTAAAAGTTAAGATATGTATGGTACTGGTACAGCCCAAAACTTTGTGGCTGCTTAATGTTCTTTTGTGTTTGCTTTGTTTTCTTTTGGCAGATACTTGATAGCATAGTTCCAGTCCAACACTGTAGACAAGAACTTTCTACACTAAAGCTGTCCTAAGAATTAGAGTTGGAAGTTGTGGTGACTGAACAGTGAAAGATACTGCTATGTGGAGTTTGTGGGGTTGCATTTGCTAGCTGCTTGCCTTAATCAGTTTTCACTATTTTTCTAAAACTGTCCATAGATCTCCAAGAGATTTCTTATATCTGGAGGAATAGTTAATGCTACAGGAATGTCTTTTCATGCATAGAGTAACCGAGGTTGATGACTGCCAATTAAATTCTCTTTGGAGAGTCTTTCAAGAACATGTACTGAGTACTGAAAAGTATCAACTCGAGCAATTCATTTGGAGTTTTTAACTTTTAACTATATGTGATTAGGAGTACTCAGCTCTTAACAAAATTTTATTATTATATTTTTATAACACATTTTTAACTCTTCAGTTTCCTGTGAAAGGGTAAATAGACAGACTATTATTTTCTTTATACCAAAGAGAGGAAAAAAGAAAAAATTAAAATGGGAAGAGAAAAATCTTGTTCTTGTAGGCCTAGATGAAACAGTTTTAGGAACTTCTTGCATATTTTTCCCTTTGATTGTGTTGCCTTTGTTAACTATGAATTACTCCCTGAGGTGACTAACAGAACTAACCTAAAATTTGTTTAGCATTGATATGGAATAAAGTTCCATTATTTATTTTTTAAGAGATGGGTCCTTACTAAATGTCTCGCTCTAAGGTCTCAAAATTCAAATCACATTGAATATCACTGCAATTATTTTTTTGTTGACAGCTATGTTATTAATCACTGAAGTATGTAAGCACTGAAAAGACATGCTGCATTTAGTTTACAATAAATATATTTCTGCCTGCCTTCTTAACACAACCTAACCTTAACACAATAAGTTCATCTTTTTAAGAACTTTAAAAGCTTACCCATTAAATCCTTCACAGAACTATGTCTGTATTTCCATCCTTAATTAGCAGAGTGTAATGTCAAGTCCTGTTCTTGCCTCATGAAACACTTCTGTCACCATAACAGTGCAAGGCATCTATGGTAAACAGGCATGTATTTGTCACAAAACAGTGCTCCTTTCACTTGTGTTGGTGTTTTTTATCATGGACTTCCCTACCATTAAACACAGCGTATATATACTGAATTAAGTTTCATCTAACTTTTAAGAATTTAGACTTGAAATCAAAAATCCTGTTTTTAAAGAAATAATTACCTAATTCTGCGTATACTTTGTCAAATTTGTTGTTTGCTTTTTTTTAATGTGAGTTGTGTTTTAAGTTGTATCTAGTTGGTTGTATTTTTTTCCCATTATAGACAGAAATCTTGGTTAGCTGTGTTAATAGAACAGTGAACCGTCCAATAAAGCTAGCAATTTTAAACTTTCTGACTTCAAAGTTTAATTAGACAGCATTTTTTTTTTTTACTGGTATATAACAAACACTTTTTATTAGATGAAAAAAAAACAACCTTCTCTTTCAGACATGAATGATTCCATAAGTAGTTCTATAATGAACTGGTGAGGATACAAACTGTCTGAAATTAATAGCTGTTGGTGTGATTCGAATTTGCTGTTACATGCAAGGACTATTGATAGCGTATAGAAAGAAAAACGTGTAGTATACGGTAGTGTTTGAACAGGATACTTGGAGATGTTACATTAATTTCAATAAATGTAAATGTTGTGAAAAAGTGAATTCAATCCTCTTGGAAGCTAGCAATTCCTGTTTAGGACAAAGGATGTCTCTATTATTCCAGTTTTCTTGCTTCTTATATATTATGCTTTTTTTTTTTTTTTAAAGAAATATACTATCTGACAAGTTTGTAACATACTATAAGGCAACAATTAATTTTACCTCATCTTGATGATGTTAAAAATAACATTCCTTAAGTGCCTCTGTCTCTTGGAAAAGCCTTTCAAATGTGAATGATTCTGGAATAAAGACACTAGGTTCAAATGTAACATGAAGCTCATGAAGTTTGTTCCCAGATAAGACATGGTTGTTTTGGACCATTAGCATTTCGGCAGTCTTTAAAAGCTAGCTTCTGCGGAGTGATTAGCCTCATACAAGTGGTATACATTTATCCAGAATCATAGAATGGTTTATGTTGGAAGAGTCCTCAAAGATCATCCAATTCCAACCCCCCCACCACAGGCAGGGACGCCTCCCGCTAGTACAGATCGCTCAAGGCCTCATCCAACCTGGCCTTGAACACCTCCAGGGAGTGAGCAGCCACAACCTCCCTGGGCAGCCTGTTCCAATGTCTCACCACCCTCACTTTAAAGAACCCTTTCCTAACATCTAGTTTGAATGTCTCCTCTTCCACTTTAAACCCATTGCCCCTTGTCCTGTGATTGCAGGATCTTGTAAATAGTCCCTCCCCAGTCTTCCTGTAGGCTCCCTTCAAACACTGTAAGGTCACTGCAAGGTCTCCTCAAAGCCTTCTCTTCTCCAGGCTGCAGAGCCCCAACTCTTGTAGCCTGTCCTCATAACAGAGCTGCTCTAGCCCTCTGATTATCTTCATGGCCCTCCTCTGGACTCGCTCCAACAGTTCAATGTCCTTCTTGTGTTGGAAGCTTCAGAACTCTACACAGTACTCCAGGTGGGGTGAGATGTGCAGAGTAAAGGGGGAGAGTCCTCTGCCTTGCCATGCTGGCCACGCTTCTCTTGGTGCAAGACCTTACACTTGGCCTTTTGAATTTCATCAGGTTGGCCCAGGCCCACCTCTCCAGCCTTCTAGGTCCCCCTGCCCTCTAACAAGAACATGACTTGTGATTAATAATTTGATTACATCAGTGGGAAAGGAGATTTGATTAAAGGCTAAAAGTGTCATTGGAAAGAATTGACTGAAGCATCTTTTTTTTCAAGTGTAAGAACTAGGTAGAGATCATGTTGAAACAACCTCAGTGGCATTCTGTTTTCTTTGATGTTTACCGCTAAAGGCCTAGAAAGGCACATTGGCATTATTCATGAACTTTTACTATGTACTTCACACAAGAAAATGTTTTCTAGAAGCAATGCATACTGCTGCATTCCCCTAGTCTAATTAGCATCAGTTTTTCCTTATTTAATGCGAATGGTATTATAGATTATTTTTTATAATCATACATTTGTACTGTCCTTCTCTAGACTTTCTCTTCATGTAATATAAATCTACAAACCCTTACTTAACAAGGCATTGAACATTACTGTCTTCTAAGGTAAAGATTTGTTGACTGGGTATATCAAGATAGTGCAGTCACTCTTGAGGTATTTAACCTCTTCCTTTGAATACAGTGGTATTTGTTAACCACTAGTCACCAAACTTGAGTTTTAATATTGGAAAAGCAATGCATTTTGACTAAGAACAGTTTACTTGCACATTCAGATTATCTTGTTTAATGGCTGATTTAGTAATAAAAGAAATTTCAGATACACTCTAAGCAAACAAAAGTCATGTGATTGTTATTTAAATTTTTTAAAGATATTTTTCTACCTTAAGTTTATATTCTGTCATTTTAGGGTATATCCATTTAAGTTTCAGTTATTTATTTTTGCAAGCACTACTGTGGAATGCAAAAATTGATTCAAGTCCTTTCATATAAAAAAGTATTAAATTCATGGTTAATCTCTTCCTAAGTTAAAAGAGGCATTCAGTTCCTTAAATGATATCTGAAAAATATTTCTCTGAGGAAGGCTTTTACAACATCAATAGATTGAATCCTCAAGGAGGATGCTGTGCTATGGCAATATATCAGTTTCTGTTAAAAGACTCTACAATTTTAGGAAAACTAGTTTGTGCTTGATTAGGTGTGCTTTATTATGGAAGTAACAAGACTACAAGCCCCCAACGTAAGGTTTTCCTTTGACCATCATGACTGAATCAACAATATTGTGTAGACATTTGTTTTATTTCTACATTTTAAAGCACAATTCCTAAGAGAAATTCAGCAGAACCTTGCAGGACTTACTCACATATAAAAAGTCATAGCAAAATGTTTTGGATATGGATTGATAACAATACAATATACCAAATGCTGAATATTTGCAGTTGTTTGAAATAAGCAATAGTAAGTCCAAATTACGCTTATTGGATGATGTTCACTATCCATATAACACATATTACGAACCAGGTTCTGGTTGACAGAACTAACATCTTGATGTATTCTCAGCATGCCAAACCTCTGAAGTGTCCCTTTGTGTGTTTGGTGTGAATTTTACACATGCAAAGCACATCATACTTTGCATATAAGTATTCACCTTGTTGCAGCACGTAACAAGTTCTGACACATACTTAAGAGACAGAAGTGCTACTCCCTTGTATGTTGCTAGATTTCATTTTCTAATATTATAGTATTGATACAAATGAAAATTGCAGGGTTCTCTACCCTTTATAATATCTAATGATATCTGTTTATTTTTCTCTTATCAAATACTTCCTTAGCTTTAGATAAGACAATATATTTTAGAGACCACCATCTATTGGTGGTGACACATGATCAGTAGCAATTCTCTAAACTTTTAGTTTATCGGTAATTCAAGTATTGCACAGTAGTATGGAGAAAATGATGTAGAAGCATGACTTTCAGAAGTGCTTAAGCACTTTTTATTGGAAGGTGAAACCAGTCGTTAAAATGTTTCTCTCCTTTGTTTTTGCCAAAAAACCAAGCTGAAGATCCTCTTGTTGGGAACAAATTCATCTTTGTTCCACTTCGTTAGAATGATTGTGTTAGCAAGGCTTCTAACATACACATAAAAATATAAATGTTTGGTTTGGTTTGGTTTCTTAAGAAGAAAGGTCAGAGTGATGAAATTTTTTTAATTGCAACAACAAACTGAGGCTGTTTTACAGTATTTAATGCCTGACAGCATGGTTTTATCAACCCCAGTTATCTTATTAAGAATGTAGATACTGCATTTCACTAACATCTTGAAGCTTAATAAAAGGATTCTTTCTTATTGGAAGATTATTTAGTCTTAATTTCTTGTGAGCAAACTCAGAATTCAGAGTGTTACCCTTGGTAGGTAGCCTCATGAAAACTTCATTATTAATTAAANAGGACATGGAAGTGTTGGAGTGGGTCCAGAGGAGGCCACGAAGATGATCAGAGAGCTGCAGCAGCTCTGCTATGAGGACAGGCTGAGAGAGTTGGGGCTCTGCAGCCTGGAGAAGAGAAGGCTTCGAGGGGACCTGATAGTAGCCTTCCAGTATCTGAAGGGGGCCTACAGGAAGGCTGGGGAAGGATTATTTACAAGGTCCTGCAATGACAGGACAAGGGGCAATGGGCTTAAACTGGCAGAGGGGAGATTTAGACTGGATGTTAGGAGGAAGTTCTTTACAGTAAGGGTGGTGAGGCACTGGAACAGGTTGCCCAGGGAGGTTGTGGATGCTCCCTCCCTGGATGTGTTCAAGGCCAGATTGGATGAGGCCTTGAGTGAGCTGTCCTAGTGGGAGGTGTCCCTGCCTATGGCAGGGGGTTGGAACTAGATGATCCTTGAGGTCCCTTCCAAACTTACCATTCTATGATTCTATGAATTTTTGGAGAAGGATTTGCATCATATCATACATTGTTGAGTGGTTCAGTATGGGTCCTTCGCCCATGTAAACTCAACTCTGCTGTCCATAGTAATGCTGGTGGTATTACAGCAAACTCAGCATACAGATGTTAGGAATGGTTTCACAAGCATAGCTGTCAGAGAACAATCTCTACAGGTGATGTAACTGAAATAGTTATCGTGAAATTTTGCCTCCGTGGCTGTGTTTGGTTAGCAATCACAAGAACTACGTGGTGCATACCACATTTCCTCTCAAGAAAAAATAAACACCAGAGATGGAGTCATCCCTGAAATGTCCCATTGGTGAATGAAGTCAGTTCTTGTATTTCAAAATACTAGATGAGTAGGATTGACTAGGACACAGTTCTCTTAAAGTGAAATGACTTAAGTAGGCATAGTGAGAAAATTGCTAATAGCGAACAGAGCAAGTGGGCTGTTTAAAGACTGCTTTGTTTTTCAGTTTGCTCTCTGAGCTTCCAGCATTCTGTTGCCTCATTCACAAGAACAAAATTATTAACTATTAGTTTTAATAACTGTGAAGAAACAACCAACTTATTTCTAAGGTGTTACTTCTAGCTAGACTAGTAAGAAGTTACTGATTTATTTGGAAAATACTTCATGACAGGAAGATTACACTGTAGATCTTCAAAGGATGAAAATTGTAGTTTTCCCTAGTAGCTAAACAGACTTAGACACAACTCTTTAAAAGAGCTTAAAACTTGCAAGCAATAGCAAAACTGACTGGATTTTTTTATCTCCTGTTCCCATTCACTAGCACATCAGTAATAGTAGCAACAGACTTGCTAAATGGATCTAACACTTAGAAAACTAAGGGGGTAGGTATGGATCAGGAAGAAAAACTAACTCTTTAAGATAACAGTAATTTCAGTTCTGTTTTGAAAAACATAGCTTGTCTAGTTGATTTTTTTGAAGTGCAATCTATCATCAGTCATGGTAAAGCAATACTGTTGACTTCAATGGATTTTATCCTGGTAGTAAAATGTCAACAATTAACTTCTCTCTTTTTATATTGTGCCCTGTACCTCCTGTTCCTGATCCCTAGTAATAGATCAGATTTCTGTTGGCATCACAATGGAACAGTAAGCTACACAATGAAATACTGATGTTTACTAAAAGCAACAGTTAGCAGGAAATGAGGGTGTATATTTTACTGTAATACTTTTTTATGTAAATGGATGTTTTCTGTATTATTTGTAAAAAAAGATACTTAACTACAAAATTGCAAAATCTCGATCTTCTCGAAATCTTGAGTTTTTAGACAAGAAGAAAGGATAAGCAATATTTGATTAAACACTCTCTAGTCTGATACCCTGTCTCTAATAGTGGCCAGTCAAAAATGCCTAGGAAAAATAAGAACAGATCAAGCATAAAATGAAACTTCCTGGCATGTGGCAGTCCACAGCTCAGGGATTTCCCAAGCTGAAGGTTATATTTTGAAGGCTTTACTCCATGAATTTCTGATAGGTTTTCAAACCTATCAGTAAAGTTTTGGTTTCCAGAACACATAGCTACTGTGATTTTCTATTTAACGTTGGCCTGCTCCCCCATGTGCATCTTACTTATTTTTCTTTTTTTGGCTTTTAATTGCCATTTTTCTAGGCAGGAGAGTCCTTAATATGAAGCTGGCTCTCCTGCAGAACTTGTATTCTATCCTTGGTAATCTCTTGAAGATCATGTATTTTCCCTACATTTTATCTGCCAAGGAATGTAACCGATTGTGAGTTATAAAGAAGTACTTTTTAATTCCACACCTAATGTTTTTGCAGCCTTTGTAGTGAGGGTCATTTGCAGCAGATTTTAAATCTGTTGCCCTAGTATAAAGGGTTAAACACAGCTTTTAAAAGGAGACAGTTTGACACACTGATAAGAAAAGCTGTATTTCTAAAAGCCTTGGAACAATGTGTTGATGTACAGCATGATACAGTGAACATTCTCATTATGTGTGGTATGCTGGGCAGAGATTTAAGCACAAATCTAGGGGCACAGGCATTTAGGGGAATTTAATCTTTCATTTTACAAAACAGAAAGGTCTTTGATCTTGTGACTGAAAATAAACTTTGTGTGTTATGCCAATGAAAAGTAAACAATGCAGTCCAGGGGGCTAAGAAAGCTTTTTAATTATTCCAGGATTTTGAAGTTAGAAGTATTTCAACAACTCAATTCTTAAAACATTTTCCTGAGGAATAGAGTTGCTTCCAACATCAAGGATGTCAATTTAGTATATAACAAGACCACAAACTTCAGAAAGTGCAAAATTACAGTCTGTAGCGAGGTTTTGATTGGTACCAGGTAGACTCTGTGATTTTGAGAAGTAACTCAAATAGATACCCTTAAGAAGTTTCATACAACAGGTAAAGTGTAATAGTGCTGTTTTGCTTAATTTTTTAAAAACTGATTTCTTGTGTCTTATGTATTAACACTTTCTTTGCAGAAAGATTGTATCTTACAGCAGAAGGCAAGATGTTCCTCAGTCATTTGGAAACTGCAAAACTGTTGGTGTTGAAATTGAGGAACTTCTTGTAATAGTAATCACAAAAGATGCCTTTTAAGGTCATGGCTCCAATTGATGCTTGTAGGGAACAAAATGCCTTATGGAGGAATACAAGTACATAACTATTTCTGTAACCTTCTCAATGCATGTGAATTGCTAGGGAAAAAAAGCAAACCAAACAAAGAATACAAACAGGAATTGTCTGCTGTTTCTGCTGAATTAATCTTGTAAAACAGAAATTATTTACACTTTCCTATCTTAGCAATTAACTAAACATGTAGCTGAACTACGATAATCCTGTCATGAAAAATACTAAGCAAATTACCTGTACTAAATTAATCTTTGCCAGTTACATTAGTACTTTTTCTACAGAAAATAGTTTTAATAATTAGTTCTGCATTGAAATATGTAGTTGATTCCCATTATCAGACATCTCAGTAAAAAACCAAAACCCAAAAGTCTTTGTTCCCACTTCAGATTCTACTACAGCTTGTGTCTTTGCATTGTTTTAAAATTATTTTTAAATGGTTCTAGAATGACGTCTTTTTTTTTTTAATATAAGTTTTTACTAGGATTATTAGTAACAATAAATTTCTGAAGGTAAAAAACAGACCCCAAAAATTCCAGTAGATATCAGGAACTAGATTTTTAAGTTTCACTGTACATAAAGAGGTGTTTTTAAAAAGAAAGGAGACTGTTTTGTGGCTGAAGCTTCTTTTCCTCTTCTGTAACAGCAGATGTAATGCTACCAAAAAAATTACAGCCTTTTACAAAATTAGTAGTAGTATATACCAGTTTTCTTAAATATTTGTAAAAGCTATTTGGGTTTTTTTGCCATCCTTGGCTGATGCTCTGTTTCATTCAGTATTAGAAACAAAAATTTAAAAATAGTGGCTGCAAAATCTGTAAAAGAGTTCAGAAACGTCCCCCTCCCAATTTTCTCTTTATTTTATTCTTCGATTATCCTATAATCTTTAAACTCTCCTGTGACTCCTACAGGACCAAGATCATCATGATAATATAATACCAATGGAAAGTCTATACAAGTATCATGAACATGATAACACCATGGGGTTTGATGTACCCTAGTGGTCTGTAATCTTCCACTTCTTATATTTAATGCAAGTTGTTTCTTCCTGCTGCTTCCTGCCTGTCTGTCCCCAAGCTGTGCTCAATCAGCTTCTAAGGAAGCAGTGTAGTCTTTCTCCTGGGGGCTATCAGCAGCCCTACGCTGAAAGGCCCTATTTGCTGTAGCAGCAATTCATCACTCTGGGAGAGAGGTGTCCTGGTTGCACTGCACACATAGATTTTAAACTTGTTAAAGTAAGAGAGGCACAGAAATGTGGGTTAAAGGGGGAAAAATGATGGAAAATAAATTGCCGGTACAAGTAGTATCTGGAAACTGCTATTAAATGAGAAAGGAAGACTCACAGATACTCTTGTGATAAAAATTGTGCAAGAATACAAACACCAGTAAAGTAAAAGGTTTTTTATGTCATGGAGGGAATAGAGTGCAATGATTTAGGGGACAGCAGAGTTTAAGTGCATTGTAGGGCCTCACAGTTTCCTACACTCTATGGCACCTCTTAGTGACAAGTTGCTTGTCTTTTCTGTTTCTCGCTCTTCATGTGTGAAATGGAGATAATTAGAGCTACAGCAGTAGAATTTATTTCCATGTAATATTTATTTTTAGGATGGAGTCACAGAGTTGATCCTGATGAATTCATGGTTTACTCTGATGAGCTAGGTTGTGATGGCAGCTTAGGTATGTGATCACAATTTAATTACAAACCTGATAAACCTGCTATAAGAGAGTATGTTCAGTGTGACATACTTGTGTTCATCAGCCTTTAGTTGATGTAGGAAGTGGAAATGGTTGTGTTCTCATGCTGTAAGGGCCTGAGCATTTTGCTAGATCTGATAGTAAAGGTTCCACTATTGTATGCATAGGGAAGGTAAGTGTAGGTTTCAAAATTAGACTGTCTTCGATTGCATATAAGAAAGAACTTTGTATTCCAGAGTATTCTCTGCATTTCCCATCCCCCTTAAGTTTATCAGACTTACAGAGATAAGAATTCATACCTGTTGAGAGAGATTTGAAGTCACCCAGCTAGGAGATAGGAAAAAAGTATGAGCAGAACCACTTTAAAATCTGTCCCAAACCCACACTTTCTACTAAGCACAAAATCAAACACAGAACCCGTAGTGAGTCTGAGCTGTCTACCCTCTTATGCTTTTGATTAAAAAGGATGTTCCTGGGAGCAATATTCCTGATGGAACTAAGTGGGTGAAAGAATATATATTTCCTCAAATTGAAACTTAAAAATAAGACACACCAGAAAATTATGTATAGTTCTCATATTTTCCGTTCTACTGTTGTTCCTCAGTAAGAACAAATGTTAGGTAATAATTTATATTTTTTTCCCTAAGCTGGAGACAGGCTCCTACTATGTGTTAAGTTCTTGTCCCATAATAAACTGTTCTATTCGTTAGTTCAACAAAAAAAAAAATCCTTGGGTTTATTTTCAAACTTTTATACCTGTGATCTCAAGGTCATCGCAAAAGCTTTCATGGGTCTAAGTTTAGTGAGATTAAAGCTGACTGCCTCATGCTCAGACTGCATATGGTAAATTGTTTTAAAAGCAGAATACTAAAACAGACTGTAAAACAAACAAACAAAAAAAAGCACCAAATTCTTCAAATTGGTTTATTTTAAAATACAAATTGACGTGCTAAAAGGCATCAAAACAAGTAGATAGGTAACCTGCTCCTCTTTTGTTTACATAGCAAATTGAACTAACTTTTAAAATATTCATGTCAAAATACTAAGGAAATAAAGACTTTAAATAATTTAGCTTGTTACCATCTGAGAAGAAAACAGTGTGTTTGCTTCTCATTCAATACTGAATACCTCTGCTAAAGCATTCTTCATCTAACTTAGGGATTTGAGAAAGAAGTGTTAGAAAAAGTCTATGTCTTCTTATTTACAAAGCAACAGAAGGAGTGGTGTAATTCACTGTTTAGACTTGCCACCACCTCAAACCAAAACTACTACATTATTGTGAAAGGTGCTGTGATTCTGAAATTGCAACTGAAGATTTAGGGAAAAGGAGTCTTTCAGTTCATAATTTTTGCAGCCTGTTTTTGTGTTGTTTTTTTTTTTTAAGAGACTAATGGATTTTAAGTGGAGGAACTATTACAGTATTAGGAGGGAGAGAACCCTGTCAGATGGTGAAATGAGAGGGAAGGAGCTAGATACAGAAGAGGATAAAGAGAATTAGAGAGTCAAGAGGAATGAAAGCTAGTAGTCAATGGCAATTCATGAACTGAAGAATTGTGTCTAATACTTTGAGAAAGTGATTACATAAAACAATTACAATGACTTTCTGGACATTACTGTTCTTTGTCTGAAGTGGTTAGTTGAAACTTCCATTTAAAGAATGTAATGATGATGCAGAAAGATACTGATTTTGCCTCAGACTTACAGTAGTCTTTACTTCTTGAAAGGGTCTCCAAGAGGCCAGTTTTCAAGTAGGATTTCATAGAAATCCCATCCAAATGTTAATGCTTCATTCCATGCAAACTTTAAGATATCACTCTCAGGAGATAAATTTTAGCACAAAATGAATGAGAAAGGAAGTCTTAGACTTTTCATGCTTTCCATGAGTCAGGTCGTTAGGATCCCAGAGCAGATGAACTGAGGAAATGAGGCTGAAGGAGCTGATTTTTCTTCACTTTGATGAAAACAAAACTACAGGGCAATCTAAGAAAAGCTTACAGCTGTTGGACAACTTGAAAGTTGGTGGAGTAACACTGTTCCCCATAGTAGCAGAGTAGTGCAGCACTGGAATCCTAGGGAGGATTTGGAAGACTCTACCATCAGAATTTTTCAGGATTTTGGTAGACATGTCTGTCACCTCATCTATTTCTGCTCCAAGCAAGAAATTTTAGTTGGTGGCCTGCAGGGATCTCTTCCAATCCACATTTCTTTAATTCTGTGATAGTTGTCTTCTGCTTCACAGAAGTCTCATACAGTTTTCCCATTAATATGGTTAGAATAAATTGCCACTGACAAAGATTGGGGGCACAGAATCTGCCACCAAAATGATGCATTTTGCCAAATATAGCCCTGTGGGGTAAAGTATGCATACAGATGTTTCTGAATTCATCACAGAAGGTCTTTAAAAAAAACCAAAAGCTAATTCATTTTTTCATTTGTAGTATGAATAAGCAGCAAACAAAAAAGTATAGCGGTCAGCTGAAAGACTGTGTGAAATAACTACATGACATCTAGCTTTTCATAATCACTCAAGTATGGTAATGAGCTAATTTGCTAGGTATCAGTCAACAAGTTAGTATATATATAGAGTACAGTCAGCATAATTTCTTTCAAAAAGAGCAGTGCAGATAGCTTGAATGTAGCAGATGTCAGTATATGGTTATGCAACAGAAGCCAGAAACAATACTCTTGTTAATAATTGTTTATAGTTGAATCACTGTAGTTTGTTATATGATTCTGTCTTTAATTCCCTCAAAATGCTATATCATCACAAATTCAACAGATCTTACATAAGATCTTTAATGAAAGACTTGGTAGCTTTATGTAGCTTACGGCATCTATATTGTGAAATGTCCCACAACTCTTCAATCCCAGAAAAGTCTTTGGTCTGTTGTTGTTGGTATCCTAGAAAAGATAACGTATATTTATTTATAAAAAGAAACAAAAACTCAGAGTGAAAATCACAATATTGGGCTATTATCCTGAAATTAGTTACAATGATGACTCAAAAGGCATATTTCTTGTTAGCAAAACTGAGATAAAATGCTGTGTTTATGGCAAACTTCTTACTGAGATTTGTTTCACGTTACTATTATGAAACTAGGGAAACCAGTCTTAGCTTTCAGCTTACAGTTCAGACTTCTGCCTTAAGACTTTCAATATTAAAAGCAAAATTACTCTTTTATTTAAAAAACTGCACAGAGGGCTGACCACAACATTTTAAAACTATTTTTCCATCATAACTGTTTTTGCAACCAGAGCTATTAGATGTTGAGGAGCTATACAGAATGTGGTGGGGGGTTATGAAATTTTAAAGATATTCCCAAACAGTCTTAATAATAATAATTAAAGTGCAGTTGAATTATGAAAGTCTAATTTTCTGAAGTCACTTACGTGACTTATGCATAAGTCCTAAAACTTTTTTTTTTTTGTCCCCAGGAGGGTAAACAGTTAAGTGTTAATACAATTTTTTTTTTCCCCCTTTTCTTTTCTTTTTCCCCCCATTGTACTTGAGCACCTGTCTGGTATCTAAGTGCTGAAGTATGCAAACTGGCATAAAGTCCCTGGATTCTGCTTTTCCTACTCACATTACAATCCTTCTCATTCCAAAACAAAACTATTAGGCTCTGCAAAGTTTTTACTCCTTTGCAGTTTTCAGTTGTAATTACTTACTGTGCAAAATAACATTTGTAGATGTTTAGAAATTGAAATTCACGTGTAATAGTAATTAAATTGGAACCATAGATTGTGCATGTTTTCAGTAGGAAGGAAGAAAAGAAAATCAGGTTCTTCTTTTGAAAAAAACATCCAGCTGTGGAAGAAGGAGCTCAGAATGTGTACTTGACATTTTTCGCTATATTTTCATATTGATTTGAAGGGACTTTACTGATTTCTCCCAATTACTTCATTATAGATAAAAATTTTCTTAGTTTCCTTATGTGAAGATATTCTTCACTTTATTCTGGAAGTGTCATACTTGGATTTTAATATAGATTTAGCTCGAATACATTTCACTGATATTGTTTAAGTAGAAACCGGATTTCGTCGGTCAGAATCGATGGTGTATATGTTTAGTTTTCACTTCAGCATAAATTTAGAGAGTCTCTGTTACCCACTTAAGTGTTGCAAATTGTCATGTTAGGTTGCCATTTGCTGTTGGGATAGGCCTCTATATACATATACCATTTACAATACTTTATAATTCTCTACTACTATGCATCATGTATGCAAATGAAAGCAGAAGATACGAGATTGAATGAGAGATGGGTTTATGAGGCATGAGACATGTTAGAGCCTGCCTCCTAAGTAGAGGTTCTCTAGAGGGATGCTAACAGCCATAAAAAAGCAGTCTTTGCTATGTGTGCGTATTTAAATTAGGCTTCTCTAAAAATCCAGATATAATCTTTTTTTCTGAGAAATTCCAGTTTTCTTTGATTACTGAGTTTAATTTCAGATTTACTTTTAGTCTAGAGAGTCATTTTGTACAATTTTGTTGTGGTCAGTGAATCTCAACATCTACAGGTTTGGTTTTTGTGGCATAACATTTCACACAAGGAAGCACGGTTTTATACACTCCCTAGTTTTGCTTGTTCTATGACTCTTTTGGGAGCCTGCTCAGTGTGCTAATTTGAGCATCACACTCAGTCATTATATCTCTGTCTATTAAATAATAGACTTACAGAGAATATATTGAAGAAATGAAAGGTAATTCCTTAGCCATGACCACATTCATACTTACCATAGCAGTGGGAATAATCTTGTGTTGGTCATCAGGGATAAAGTTACTGCATTTTACCTCTTCCAGAAAACAAGCAGTCTGATTCAAAGTAACACCTCAGAGTGGTCACAGTTTGTTTGATTGTTTGTTTGTTTGTTTTACCTTCAGTGCAGACAAGACCAAGTCACTTTCTTATCTCAGTTATACTAGAAATAAAAATGAACAATGAGATTAATTCTACTGAAATAATTCTTTAGAAATGTCTATACCATAGATCACCCATATGATAATCATGCAAGGGTAAGGTTAGAAAAGAAAGAGGACAAAGTGATGTACGAAATTAATGTAAATTGTGCCAGGCACAAAACAAATGTACTTTTTTTATTGAGAAAATGCCCAGATTATGAAATACTTTGTTTACTTTTTTTTCAAAGTGAACAGAGAGCTAATGAAACTAATGAAATTTCACACCGAGGGGGATAGCGTCCGTGGTTAACCTTTTATGACATAATTCAGTTGCCATACACATTTGCCAGATGATGTTATGGAAGCCAAAACAATAGACAAGCTCAGAATAGGGATTAGTCTAATTTCTAGCTCTGGAATTTATGCACTAGAAATTGGAAGAAGCTTGAAAGGGAAGAATTAATGTACATACATTTCGATATGTATCAGTTCATATCCATTGTTATAGGTCGAGGTTAGACCTTTCTGTGTCCACTTGAGAAATATGTGTTAAAACTAGTATAAAACTTGATTTCCACAGTACCATGAAAGTTTTCAGTGCACTGTGACAGCTGACATAGTAACATAGATCCAAAAATGGAGATGAAATGTCTAAAAAGGCATAGCTTTTTTCTTCAGATTATTTCAGCATGAATGCTCCTTCTAATCACAACCAGAAATTATAGTAAAGAGGAAAAGTCTTCATTTCTGAAGTATTCATTACTGTAATGCTAACGCTATAATGGTAAAATCTAAAAGTCATTAAATTAGGTTCTGTTACATTCAGAGAAGAAAGTTGAAAAACTGTCCAGTAGCCGTGGATGTTACACAGATATTGTTTGGATATTAAAAAAAAAAACAAAAAACTAGAAAATACACAATTTTTCCTGATAAATAGAGCTGAATGTATCTGTATGAGAGGCAGACAAACAAATGCATTTATTTGAGTTATAACAGATGAAGATACCAAAGCATACAGGTTAAGACAGAGGGAAACAAATTAAAACTCAGAAAACCCTGTTTACTAGAGGCATCGGCTTTCACATGAAATACCAGGTCTGTGGCTAAAAATTATTTACTACTAAGCATATTTGACTTTTAGCTACTTCATTCAGCTGTAGAAAAGACTAACTTTTTTGTGCTCTCAAGGCTAAGATGTGACTGTTTCCTGCATCATAAAAAGGATAAGAACATTTGCTACTGATTTCCTGGCGCACAGTTGTTTCCCATGTTATTTTAGTAAACTGACAATAATCTCACACATTTTCAGCATTTTATATTTTTATACATTTTAAGGTATTTAGAAGGGTTAGTGTAGTTTTTGTGTGCTTCAATGTGTGTTTGTAAAGGTTGTTAAAAGTAAGTATTGTCAATGTTCAGAAGAAAACTATCAGACAAAAGACTGTGAAGTCTTTTTTTCCTGACTTTTTTGACGCTGTTGAACTGGCTTGTTATTAAACTAAAAAACATAGTGATCTAGTTACATATTTAGTAAATGTAATACAACTATAGTTGTATTAAACTTTCAGTCACTGGAAAATGCCAATGGGTATAATTCTTCCAGGAATCACATCTGTGTGCTGTAAAACAAAGTGGTTTTTTTTTTCAGCTAGAGCAAAATGCCACACAAAATAGTATTAAGTCATCTCAGACATCCATCTAATAGCAGCTTAAGAAGGAACACACCTCTATGCAGAGGGAAATATTCTGTTCTCGGCATTAGATTTTGAAAAGGATGAAAGGATTTAAATCATCAATAATACTGTCTTTAATTCAGCAAATGAAACATGGTTTTGGTTTACCTCTATTTATATTGTAGACAGACTTGTTCAACATTAAAGAATATTGTCCTTGTAGTTGAGGCAGTAAATCTGAGTGTTTGCGTACGGG
This sequence comes from Eubucco bourcierii, assembly GCA_013396675.1. Taxonomy (NCBI): domain Eukaryota; kingdom Metazoa; phylum Chordata; class Aves; order Piciformes; family Ramphastidae; genus Eubucco; species Eubucco bourcierii. The sequence goes on along the minus strand of VWZE01024400.1, from coordinate 690,530 downwards.
AGCCTGTAAAAGCTAGTTGAAGTTTTACTTAAGCAAATACCTTGGGAAACTCCATTATAACAGGCTAAGACAAAAAACAAGATGTGTATAAGCTCAAGAATTATTCTTTTTCCATGTCTTTGCTTTTCAGCATGTATTTTTCAATGGATCTTAAATTTTCTGTATTTCTTTGTCTCTCTGGAATTAATTAACTCTAGTTCTACAGTATGAAGGGGGCAGTTTAGATGCAGCAATGTTTGTGCTGTTTTCATTTTTGAACTAAGATGCCCAATCAACACTTGCAGACTGTGTATGCATTGCTTTGCTCTACATGCTGCCTAGGAAGGATCGGCTTGATGATGTTTTTGATAGAGAAAACATTTGCAAACAGGTGGTTTATTGTATATATTCTCAGCTTTCTGTGAACAAAGCAAATAAATCACCCTGACACTTCTTTTCTTGTGAAATTAACTGGTTCTGAATGTTACTTAATTCTCTTTCAATCTTTATCTTTAGATCTTTGCTATTCAGACTGTTCAGTGATGCACATACATTTATAATATTCATAAGATTATTAAGTATAAGATTAATAAGATTATTTTTCATGGTGTATTATCTAAAAAAAATAATTTCACCTTAATGTATTGTGGTGGCATTGTCTCTATAAATGTAAGCAGTTACATTTATGAATCATATACATAACAATGATTGCAAGAGAGTTCTCACCAGGAGTGTTACAGATTTTTTATTTTTTTTTTTAATAAAAATATTACCCAAAAGTACCTATTTTGTTAGATTAAATAGTTTCCAACTTCTTTCATTACTTGAACACATAACATTGTCTTTACTGATCTTTTGAAGTTAGGATTTTTTAGATGGTTGAAAAAATTCTCCCGATATTTGAAAAGATTGACTACAAGAGATTGCTGCTCATAGAACTTCAGGGCAAACCCCAAGAGGGTTTTGATCCACAATCTCTTAAGGTGCTGTACATTTGTGTTTTCATTCATACCAGTGCCTTCAAATACTTGCCAAGTTTGAAAAATATATTTCTTTGTTTTATTTCACACTAAAGATCTCATTCAGAGAGGCACTGTAAAACAGTATATCCTCTTTATGTTTCTCTTCTTGGGAGTCAAGGAATAGTATGGTCTAATGAGGTACTACATAGGTTATCAACAGGATTTTGTGATCGACTTCAATAGCTTTACATCAGAAGCAAACTTAAAAGACTTACAAGAAAAAAAAAATTAAGTGAAGAGTTAGTGCCCCATGATACCATTTTCCAGGAAGAGAAAGTTCAATAGTAATGCCAAATAAAAAATACCAGTTAACAAAAGCAAATTATTAAGGATGTTTTATGTTTGTTCCGATTTGTTTATGATTACTGAATAAATAATTTCATGAATTAAATATTTAGATATTTCCGTAATTCTCAGAGCTAACAAGTAGTTTTAAGAAACTTCAAAATAATTTATTTGAAGTAGTGTAAGGGACAATTTTCAGAAGAGCTAAGGAAAATGGTAGCATTTAAGAAATGCAATAAACACATTTCTTGTTTTACAACACTTGAAATGTGAACATGCAGTATTTATAGTAGCAAAACTGAACGCATGAGATACGTACATTTTTTATTGTCACTCTGAATATTCCCCGTAATTCTGTTCTGTGGGGTGATTGTGACATTATTTCTGCTTATGTAACATAGAGTATTCTGAACTAAATATTGTGAGTCTAGAACATTGGAATATAGGGTTTTCCTGCTTTTGATTGGTCTTTAGTCCTTTGTATCCTTAGATGATATATCAGATATTGCAATAGTACTACCTATCAGAATTTTCTTGTCCCTTTCTCCATGGATAATATATAAATGAAAGAAATAGAAAAACATAATCACACTAAGGTTATTTGAAAATTCTGTGGACTATCAGAGAATGCTTACATAGTTAAGAAACCAGAAACACAAGTCAGAAACTTTTCACTCAGTTAGATTTGATTTTGGAAATCGTGAATAAAAAGATTCTGAGTCTGCAGTTTGGGCCAGATCTGATATTTAACTCTTGAAATGCTACATCTCAAAATGCAACTACAATAAAGCTACAGTGTATTCAGTAGAAAAAATTACTCTTGCATTTTATCAGGATACCAGTAGGACTCTGTCTCCCATGATATATATCTTTGCAGTTTAGCTATAGGAAAAACTGAGGTACAGCATAAACACATAAAAAAATTACAGTACAGAGATCAGATCAAAGCTCTGACTTGCACAATATTGTGTTTGATCAATTATGTATACCTAGAGAATAGTATGAAAACAGAGCAAGTATATATTGATAGTCTGCTTCCACATAGGTGTCTAAATCCCCTTCCAAATCCACTGCCATCCACTTTTCTCTGAATAGGTCTGATTCGTTCACAATTTAATTATTTGTGTGAGAACATAAACCTTCTTCATTTGTTTTAAACTGTCACTCCCTAGCTTCATTAATACATCCTAATCTTTTTATAAGAAGAGATAATGAAATAGTTATTGCCAGATAACTTTCTCCATACTACATGTGACTACCTACTGAGTAGACCCCAGACCTGAATTTTGCATTTTGACTAGTTAAGGCAAACCTAATGTGTCTGATGCCATTTGCTTACAGGGAATATATCGCATCAAAATTGCAATTAGCATGTGATAGTGGCTGAGGCCATAAACACGAAAGTTCAAAATGTTCAACAAACCACAGAACAGTTTTGGTTGAAAAGGACCTTTAAATTTCATCTATTACAACCTCCCTGCAATGAGCAGGCCTATCTTCCACTGGATCTGGTTGCTTAGAGGCCCATTCAACCTGGCTTTGAATATTTCCAGGAATGGAGCTTCTGTCATCGCTTTGGGCAACCTGTTCCTGTGTTTCATCACCCTCATTACAAATATTTTTTTTTTCCTTATATCTACTCTAAATCTCCCCTGTTGTAGTTTACAATCATTACCCCTTGTTCTAACATGGCATGCCCTACTCAAAAGTTTATCTCCATCTTTAAGGCCCCTTTCGATACTGAAAGACTGCAATGTCTCCGCCAAGCTTTATCTTCTTCAGGCTGAACAGCCACAAGTCTCTCTGGATGACTCAGCATGGTGTCATCTGCAGCTTTGCTGAGGGTTCACTTCATCGCACTGCCTGTAGCATGGATAAAGATATTAAACAGCGCTGGTGCCAATATGGAGCCCTGAGGGACACCACTTGTCACAGATGGAGATCTGGGCATTTTGCTATTGACAACTACCCTCTGGATGTGACCATCCAGCCAATTCCTCATCCATGATACCACAGTCCACACATCAGATCACTCCAATTGTTGAGACACCATGTCAAAACCCTTACAGAAATCCAGAGAGGTGACATCTATAGCTTTTGCCTTGTCCACTGATGTAGTCACTCCATCATAGACAACCACCAGGTTGGTCAGAAAACACTTGTGCTTGGTGAAGCTGTGCTGGCTGGTTTGAATCACCTCCTTGTCTTCCATGTGCCTTAGCAGAGCTTCTAGAAAGATCTGTGATCTTCTGAGGCACGTGGGTGAGGCTGACAGTTCAGTTGTTCTCATTGTCCTCTTTTCTACTCTTTTAAAAAATTGGTGTGCTGTTACGCTTTTTCCAGTTACCAGGGACTTCACCTAACTGCCAGGACTTCTCAAGTATGATGGAGAGTCACTGGACAACCACATCAACCAATTCCCTGAGGACTCTAGGCTACATCTTGTTAGGTCCCATAGATCTCACAGATTTTCCTCAGGTGGTCTTGAAGATAATTTTCTCTTAGCATGAGAGACTTTTGCTATCCTGGCCCCTGTCTTGTGATCCATCCACTTGAGAGGTGGATCACTAAATGACTGAGGCAAAAACTTGTTGAGTACCTCAGTCTTCTGGTCCATTGTTTCCAATTTACCAGTCTTGCTTATCAGAGGGGACACACTTTCTTTGACCTTCCTTTTTTTCCCAGAATTTCCTATTGACTAACTCATAGAAGATCGGGAGATTTGCTTGTCTAAACTCAGGATCCTGATTTAAGTCATTGCCTGAGTCATAGCGGAGGACCGTGAGCTCCAGCAGTGTGTGATCACTGCTGCCCAGACCGCCTCCAGCACGACCTCTGGTAGTGCTGTCTATTACCTGACTTAAAAGTTTATCCTTAATGCCTTCCAGGAACCACCTCAATTGCCTACAGGTCCCTGTGCAACTTTCTTTATTTGTTGTAAAACTCACAGCAAAAGAGTACATTGCTAACACATATCTTCATTTGAACATCAAAATTTTCTACATTCGAATTCAGAGATGTAGTTATTGCAGATTCTTTTAAGTGTGCTTGGATATGTTGCTATTTAGTGGTCTATTTTTAGTATCTTGTTTTCCTATTGTCTGTCTTTCTCTGTGTATGACAGACATTTGTTACTGGTTTAGAAAGCATTTCCTTGACATGCTGCTGTACAGAAAGACACTGCAAGGTCAATGGTATAATGCAGACAGGCGTATCAGATATTTAGTAGCTAAAATGCAAGACATGAAGAAAGTACATCAGTCAACTGTTAGAGATCTAGCATATATTGGTCTATCAATTATATCTAGGACAAGGGGCAGTGGATGTAAACTATAACACAGGAAGTTCCACCTCAACATGAGGAAGAACTTTCCTGTAAGGGTCACGGAGCACTAGAACAGACTCCCTACAGAGGTTGTGGAGTCTCCTCTGGAGACTTTCAAGACCTGTATGGATGCATTCCTGTGTGACCTGCAGCAGATTCTGTGATCTTGTTCTGGCAAGGAGGTTGGACCAGAAGAGCTCCAGAGGTCCCTTCCAACCCCTAACATCATATGATCCTGTGAATTGTATCTAATTCTGGAAAAACAATTTAAACCAGCACTGGACTGCTTCAAAATACTATTTATAGTCAGTTTAATAATGAGAAATTAGTCTTCAAATACTTGTTGGTAAAAAGAAAACAGATGTTAAAAATCAGTGACTAATATTTTAGTTCAAAACTTAATTTGACAGCAATTTGTATCACATGAAGTGGCCTCTTCCACTGGATATTGTTGGGGTAAGACAGTTTAACTGAGTGGTAGATGTTCTCCCTTTGTGCTTACTGTAGAATCACAGAATCATTTTAGTTGGAAGAGACCTTTAAATCATCAAGTTCAACTATTAACCCAGAAGGCTTCGAGGGGACCTGATAGTAGCCTTCCAGTATCTGAAGGGGGCCTACAGGAAGGCTGGGGAAGGATTATTTACAAGGTCCTGCAATGACAGGACAAGGGGCAATGGGCTTAAACTGGCAGAGGGGAGATTTAGACTAGATGTTAGGAGGAAGTTCTTTACAGTAAGGGTGGTGAGGCACTGGAACAGGTTGCCCAGGGAGGTTGTGGATGCTCCCTCCCTGGATGTGTTCAAGGCCAGATTGGATGAGGCCTTGAGTAACCTGTCCTAGTGGGAGGTGTCCCTGCCTATGGCAGGGGGTTGGAACTAGATGATCCTTGAGGTCCCTTCCAACCTTACCATTCTATGATTCTATGATTCTATGAACTAATAACTGGATGTAATATATGAAAATGCTGGGGTTTAGGAACTAAGATTCAGCTTCATCTGTAAAAGTCAGAAATTACACTGACCTGCTTTAAAAACATGGTACCATGAAAAGCACAGTGTGAGCTATTTTATTTATTAATTGAAAAGAAGAACATCACATGATTCTGAATTCAAATTACGTGCTCAAGTTTACCACAGACAATTCATTATGCTAACATATCTTTGAGTGTAAATACTAACAGTGCAATGTAACACAAGAGTGATAATTTTGAAGAGGCATTTCATTTTCTCTGACTTTCCTCCAGATGTAATTTTGTCTCATAAAATTTCAAAAATCAAAAATGTTATTGTCAACATGTAACATTCCAACGGTATGCAGTAATCGACAACATAAAAGTTCTTTCCTGGTATAAAATGCTTGTCATAACTATGTCAGTTTCCTGAATTTGACAGATACGCTCAGTGCTATCAGTGGCTTACTCTGAACTGCATAAAGGGGAAGCTGCCAGTGCAGTTTGTTTTAAAGAATTTATCCAGGGAAAAACATACCACAATCATGAATTTACTTTAGGGGCAGAACTGATTATTATTATATTTTAAAGAGAGCAAATATAAAAATTAGTCTGTTTGGTCTGTGTGTATAAATCTTCTCTGAAAGTTCCTTTCCTGTTTTACCATATTGTGAATGTGAGAATGAATAACCATGTAGAAATTGAGTGTGTGAGCATCTTTCACATTGATTTTTACCATGTAAGAACATTTATATCAAAAAGGGTAGATTTCAGCTTCCTCATAAGATGCCTGCCTGAGTTGATTGAACCTTGTACAGACAAACTCTTGAAAATTCTGCAGGAAAAATGGAGTGGGTCCATTCTCCCCCCCCATTCTTACCCTTCACCCTTCTTGAAGGTTTTTTGTCTTACTGTTGGCCATAATTTAAAATGTAATAAATGATTCTACCATCAAATATTATTAAAACCAGAAAAGTACTTTTTAAGTAGATTTTCTTGCCTTCTGATGTATGAAGTAGAGACTTACCTGTCAGGTTACACTGCTTTTGTATAGAGTACCATTCACGTCCCTGAAGTGATAGAGTGTTTTTGCTGGAACAGAACTGTGAGATATTCTCAAAGTTCCTTAAGGATATGACAACTGTTAGCTTTTAGAAACAGCAAAGAATGATACTTGGTAACGCAGAATACATGGACTTCAGCAAAATATGGAGCAAAATATTTAGAAGTAGAAGGAATTAGGTTCCATGGCGTGCCTGCACAAGGGTATTAATAGCAACCAGAAGAAAGGAACAAATATTCATCAAGAGATGATGGGAGTTAGTTATTTTGATACAGGTTTATGTTTTTCTGTCAAGTGTTATCAACTCCTTTCTTTGTACCTGCTTGTGACAGCATGCTGGCTTAATGGATCCTCTAAAAAAATCATCAGAAAGATTTCACTCAAACTTTTGCTTCATATCATTAATAATTGCTTTCAGTGTTTTACTTTTGTATACTGGTAGAACTTCCAGAAAAGAAGTATTTTTTTCCTTTCCTACTCTTACCTTGTTTCCAGAACACTTGGTCTAATAGATGGGTCAAATGCACTATAATTAAAAGAGAGTCTGTTTTATTGATTATCTATTTTCCTCATTATCATCTACTAACATAGTATTCAGAATATACAGAAAGTTAATTTTTTTAATTCCTTGGATAATTCTAATATTTAATATTTTCAAGAAGAGGATCATACTGCCTACATCCATGTGGAAAAGAAAAAGCAATATGAAATAATTATTAGAACTTTTAATTACTTTGTGATAACTACATCATATGGAGCACTAAAATCAGTAATGTTGTGAGAGATTCCTGGGTTGAACTGGGACAGGAGATATTTTACCCCAAAGGAGTAAAAATAAAAACACTGGCACAGAATTGAATATTAAATAGAAATACTATTTACAAAAGTAAACAGAGGTACAAAAGTTATCAAGGCACAAAGGAGATACAAACACTCTGAATCAACCTTGGTCCAGGACTCAGCTAAGCCTCAACCAGGCCTCAACCAGGCAAGCCTCCCCACCCTGTGCTAGCCCCTGGCAGACCTGTCTGCCCACCCTGTCCACCAGGGTCGTCCCAGAGTAGGCTTCAGCTACAGAGTAAGAATCAGATTACCAGCCAGGCCTGACTCCCACACAACCCGAAGCAGTAACAGCTGCCATGCACTCAGAGAGGAGAGGCAAGAGAGAGAGATATGCCTCTTATATCTGGACATGCAGGATGTGGGATGGAATAACAAATTGAAGTGTCCTGTGTACTCCCTCTGGGACGGACTGTCAGCCCCTTTGGGTCTGTCTAGTCCTGTGGAGGAATTTATCTCTATGACAGGACAACTAATCCTAAAACTTCAACAAACATAAAGCTTATATTTTTAACTTAATCTCTACAGCTTGCAGTTTATTAAGAAACTTTGTTAAGGAGTTCCTCCTCCTGTCTCCACCATGGTTCTGTTTTAGTCTGTTTTAAATATGTCATTAAAAACTATGTTTTTCTTGCAATAACAGAATATGTTATCTATCAGTACAGTGAAAAAGACATACTCTGTAAGGATCTAAATAATCAAGACACAAGAATTACAAGGAAGAGCATCCCAGTCTCCAAAACTACAAAATTCTGATGTGTGTTAACTTTGTACTGTGTATAGAAAATTGTATTTTAGGAAATTGAAATTAAGCTGCTTTAAAAAGGAGAGAAATCCTTGCTCTTATACTTCTCATTGAGCTCATAATTTGGGATTACGTTCGCTTACTCCCTCTTCTGCTGTCATCTGAAATAGCAGTACCTCATATCAAATTATCAGGGCAGCAAACTGGATCAAAACTGTTATCTTGAAGGATTTTGTATCCTAATTTTCTCCCCAAGCTAGATACTAGTTTTATAAGTCTCATAAGTATATAATCATCAATTGTCTTTTTTTAAGGAATAAATTGCTCGCATAGACCTCTTACATGTAAATTATATCAAAAGAGTTATCTTTCTTCTTCACTGAAAAAGGTGTGTGAGGTCCTCAAGATGTAAGAATCTGTGATACAGTTGTATCATATATTTCTGTCATGGTCTCAGTATATGAGTGGAAATAAAATTTGGATAATTTATCACAGCTCTTAAAATAATTTTAGCTTGGAGAAGATCTGGAAATTAATATTAATTTATTCCATTGTAAACCTGTTCCCAGATGATACAAAACTACTTCAGCTACTGTTTCTTCGAAAAAAGAAATAAAGGAAATCAGACATAACAAATGAGAATTTCAGGCCCAGTGACAGTAGACAGAGACCTGGATGCCTTATATCCACACAGCTTTCAATCAAGTAATATGTGTACTGCAGTGGAATAAACTGAACACACTCTGGCAGCCAAGTAGACTTTGATCACTTTTGTTCATAGACGTGACTCATATTTCAGTAGGGTTTTTTTCTAAGCTAGTGATCTTCCCTAAACTTTACAGTAGGTACTCAGTGAACTTAAATTAACCTTTACTCATTCTGCAAACAAGACATTAAATACTTGTGTTGGGCCACACTATTCTTTTCTTTAAATATAAGATAAAGACTGGTGTTTTTTGTCCAGTATCCTTCTTATTCTATAGAGCAAGTTATGGTGAAAGATGAGTTACGTTTTTATAATCTTAGTGTTTCATTAATTCAGTTTTGTAGAAGAAATGAAGTTTGAAAAAAGTGATTTCACTCTTTTTTTTTTCTGATTTTTTGTTGATTATGTGCAATTTTTTTTTGTTTACTTCATGACACATTAAGATATTTTCACACAATTAAAAATAAGTATGATAAATATACTTTCACAAGTCACCCTAGTAAGTCTGAAGGGAAAGCTAAGAAGAGTTCAGTTTTTCCTATAAGGATGCAGGGATACAGTTGTTTGTAACTGTACACTGCACCCTCATAACCAACAGACTGGTAGAAACCTATGATGCAGCCTTTGGTGCTGCTGTTCTTGTACCCTCATGGTTTCATGGGCCTACAAGAAAGCTAGCGAGAGACTTTTTAGGGTAATGGTAGGACTAGGGGGAGTGGATCCAAGCTAGAGGAGGGTAGATTTAGACTGGATGTTAGGAAGAAGTTCTGACCATAAGGGTGGCGAGATTCTAGAACAAGTTTCCCAGTAAGGTGGTAGAAGCCCCATGCCTGGATGTTTTTAAGGCCAGGGTGAATGTGGTTCTGGGCAACCTGATCTAGTAGAAAGTGTCCCTGCCCATGGCTTGGAACTAGATGATCTTTGATGTCCCTTCCAACCCTGACAATTCTGTGATTCTGTGAATTTTATGCAGATTAGAGCATAATGGGTAGGCCCTGTGCAGTCGGTGAAACTTGTACGTGTATAACATAAAAGCGAAGCTGAGTGTTCTGTGTTCTGGATGCAAGATGGAAGCATGTGGGAATCTGAGCATTTAAAGCTTGCTAATGTATTGCAAGACAACTGCAGAAAATAGAGACCCAAACTTTGTTCACTGTTCTCTCTACAGCCTGTTGGCGTGACCCCTGGAATGTGCCAGTTGTGCCCTTGTTGCCAAGAAGGCCAGTGGCATCATGAGGGTGTATTAGAAGGTGTGTGGTTAGTAGGTTGAGCAAGGTTCTCCCCCACCCTCTACTCTGCCCTGGTGAGACCACATCTGGAATATTGTGTCCAGTTCTGGGCCCCTCAGTCCAAGAAGGACCTCAGGGAACTGCTTGAAAGAGTCCAGCACAGAGCCACAGTGATTATAAAGGAAGTGGAACGTCTGCCTTATGAGGAAAGGCTGAGAGATCTGGGTCTTTTTAGCTTGGAGAAGAGGAGACTGAGGAGTGACCTCATTAATGTTTATAAATATGTGAAGAACAAGTGTCAGGAGGACAGTGCCAAACACTTCTTAGTGATGTCCAGTGATAGGACAAGGGACAGTGGGTGCAAGCTGAAGCGTAGGAGGTTCCGTGTGAACATAAGGAAACACATTTTCACTGTGAGGGTCATGAAACACTTGGGCAGTCTGCCCAGAGAGGTTGTAGAGTCTCCTTTTCTCAAAGCATTCAAAACCCATCTGGATGCATTTCTGTGTGACCTACTCTAGGTGATTCTCCTCTGGCAGGGAGGTTGGACTAGGTGATCTTTCAAGGTCACTTCCAACCCCGAGCATTCTTTGATTCTGTAATGGGTCTATGCTGTACTTAAAAAAGAACAAACAAAAACTAGAGAAGAAACTGTATCTGACTTGCAAAGCAGTTGCTTGGTAGCATAGTCAAAGCCTTAGTCTGCTCTTTCTAGATGTACTTGGCTGTCGCCTTTTTGCAGGGGAACTGGATCTTCTTTCTGCCTCTCTACCCATCAGAAGAATTGTTGACCCATGCAAAGTACTCACTGCTTTCCTGCCATCAAGAATGAAAAGCAGCTGTCCTAGCTGTCGGAAGCGGAGTACTACTCAGAAGTTGTGGGAGTAGTGCCGCCTTGCTAAATTTTTATTTTTATAATGCTACAAGAATCATAAATAACTTTCCTTAAAACATCTAAATCTCCAGTCTCTCTAGGGAAAAATCCTTAAAAAAATAATCTCATAATCATTTATCACCAAGAGTACTGGTTTAAAAACAAAACACAGGAAGAAAAAAAAAAAAAGATGAAAACAAGAATTTTTATTTCAATAGGGAGACATAGTGAAAGTCACCCTAGAAGAGATACTCCAAGACACTTGGTTTAGATTTTAGGCTCTCTATAAAGTTGCCTTAAAAATTATTTTTTTTCCAAAATACTGTCATGTCTTGTATCATTTCTTAATTAATATTTGCAATAATGCCTGTCATTCAAATTCAGATAGGTACTTTTTCATTCCTTTTGTATTAATTTGAAATTATTTATTATGTCAGCACTTGCACTTTTCTTGGCAACCTCAAAAATATCTGTTAGTGTAATAATTACAAAGTTTTACAGCAGTAGCAATCACAGAAAAATGTCATTCCATTTATTAGAAGATTTTTTTTTTTTTTAATGACAAGTTTGTGAGTATTTACAGTAGTTTGGACGAATGGAAAGAATGCTCAGAAAATACAAATTCTTCAATAAATATAATTTTTTAGGGAATTTATAAATAATGATTTTGAGAAACCCAGAATATTTTCTGCTTTGTATATTTTAGTATATTGTAGTAGTATAGTTCTCTTTGCTGTTTCAGTAATTAAGTATTACGACATTTCAGAAAGCATAAATCCTGCTGAGATGTTTAATTTTGGAGCAACCTCCTGATGTACAAACAAAGTAAATTAAAAAATAAGACGCTTCCCCAGGATCTTAACAAGATGTTCTGCTTCACCTTTGAAAGAAAATTGAATAGTAAGGCAATATGCTTACTGAAACTGTTCTAGCCTCATTGTTAACTAGAACCTCCTTTTGAAATTCTTTGCTATCAATTACATTTTTTTAAGGAATTTTAATTATGTGCCTGAAAAGAATAAAGATGCTTCAGGCTCCATTTGTTTATCGTGGAAGGCCTAAAAAAATGAGGACAGAGCTTCCCAGCTCATGCAGGGGTTGCAGAGAGAGAGAGATGACTTTTAATTCGACAAGTTCAGAGAGATTTCTTAGTTTGACGCGCACAGCAGGGGGTCTTTGAGTGCCTGGCAATACTTCAGCATTCTGAGCTTTGAAAGTCTTTCCCTGCAGCAGAAATTGTATCAAAAGCCAATGATAATATTCCCTGCAAGGTAAAGGACCCTATTGAAGATTTCTAGAGCTGTTTATTTATTCATCACAGTTTTTTCTTTTAGGACGTTATCAGGCGTGTAGGTAATAATTCACACAGATGCTAGGAAAATTAATTAGATAGATAGACACACAGACACACAGACACATAGATAGCAGAAACTCCTTACCTTCTCCTAAAGTTTTCCATAGGCCACATTCACCTATAAAATTTCCTGTCACTCCTTACCACATATTCTGCATATAATCTTCACTTGAAATCTCATCTTTTCCTTACTTTTAACAGAATTGTCATTTCTGTTTGCCTTCTACCACCAGCTGAGTACATAAGATGTTTGTGGCCATTTCCTTCCACTAAAACCTCAAAGTGATTGATTAATTGATATTCAGTTTCTTAAGGGTTTTTTTAAACCTTATTTTTGATTTGAGATAACTATTTCTAAACTAAGATTAAAGTGATTTATTTTCCAGAGATCAAAGTTTTAATGTTTTGGCATTACTTTTGTTTGAAAAGTATACACACATATGTTTTTCTTTCTGATTTGGTTTTGTTTTGTTTTGTTTTGTTTCTGCAGTAGAGCTGGGACTGTGAGAGTACGACAGCCTTTCCCTTGTGTAATGTCAATGTCGGCTATCACTTTGGCAGAATCAGCCAGCTCAGTGAAGACAGAAAAACCCTCCTTCCTTCTCGTTTTTTCATCTACTGGTGGCATTCAAAGTGACCTTCCCTCATAAATATTGGTGAGTGACCACATGGGGAAAGCAGTTCGTTGGTGCAAAGAAACTTCTTTCAAAAAGCCGTGTTGACCTGAGGGGTTGTTTTGTTTTTTTTTTTTCAAAGTATAAAAATCTCTACATATGCAGGTGTTAGGTTTTTACTTTCTAATAATAATGTGAGATATGTGAGAACACTTAGTTCTTTGCACTTATTTATAGAACACTAGCTGCCTATTCAAACTATATTCTTTCAAAGTTGTATTTTAGAGAGAGAAATACTTCCTGAGAGCAAGGAAGAATCTCTTCTCTTTTACTTTCTGTTGGCTAAATGGTCTGGAATGGTATACATTTATCATAATGCCCATATCAAATATGGCAAGATGAAACTTTTCCAGGTAGAGGAATTAAGGACAATAGCTAGATGCCACATTCTTGGACCCTTCTAGTTTGGGGAGCATGTCTGTGGTAAAATCAGAGCACTGCAGAAATTCTGATACCCATGGTGCAGTCCAGGAATGATGTAGTAAGTGTAGCAGTTCCATAACGCTGTCTGAATTACATAGTTGAGTACTGAAAAAGTTTTCAGGTTGTTTGAGGCTATCTTAAGGTGACTTGTCCTGCTTGAGGCATCTAGTATGCCTACAGAGATTTTCAGTGCTTAAAACAGGTGTGTAAATGGTGTAATAACCATGCATGGCTCAGAAATACTTACAGTATCATTACAAAGTACATACCCAGATACAAAAAATATTGTAACCGTCTTGAAGCAGTTTGGAATCTGTAAATAACATGCAAGATCTAAGGCTGGAAGTTATTTCAGGTTTATAATTCTAAAGACGTTGCCATAGAAGTCACTTAGCTGGCTGCCATTCGCTATTAACTACATTATTGCAATTATCTCCTATTCAGACTACAGTCAGACAACTGTGATGTATCATTTGTGACTATATGATAAGTAATATTTGATTTATTTTTCTTCTTAGCTATATGTGTACTTGAAGTATTTCAATTTAAAGGACCAGAGAAGTTTTGAAAGAAATAAAAATAGGAATGCTGTCATGGCACCAATCTAGCAAAATAATACTTTTTCATCACAGGCACACATAGAGTAAAAGGCAAGACTTGTATATGTAGTATACGTGTCTTTTAAAGCAAGAACAGTCCTGTAACTTAGAAGGTTTTGAACTGTGTGTCAAGATTGTAGTACTTTTCCTTATCTACTAGTATTCAGGAGACAGAGTGGAGAAGAGGAGGAAGAATACAAAAATTTAGCGGAAGTGCATAAATGGCTGTGCTCTATCAGTGTTCCTTCTTTCTGCATCAGCTATTAGCCTTACTAATTTGGGGGTTAGCATTTGGCTATACAGGTAAATGGGTATCAAGCTTGGCTTTAAGTATTTGTGTGAATCTCTTAGAACTGAATCAAATTTTTGTCCTAGTCTGGGATCATTGTAATGATGATTAAAAACCCCCCAAGTAATAAACTAACTCACTGATTTAATACATTTTTCAACATCTTTTCATCTGTTAACAGCATTCTAATCATAATCACTTACTACAGTATTTTTAGCTCAATGATGTATAATGGCAAGGTTGCACACTATATAAAACAGGAGTTTCAAAGCGTTCATCTTTTGAGAAATGCCTTCTTTAACTGTGTTTCCATACTAAAGTTGTCTGTCAACTAACTCTGTACCTTTAGAGGATGTCACACGGCTTTCTAGTAGCTGTGTGGAATAATTTGCTCTTTGATCATACTATTTTATTTTGCACATGTATCTGAATAGGATGTGACCAGAGAGGATCAAATATAACTGTTATCATTTCTCAGTTAATTTCAGGTAGCTCAAAAAGTTGTGATTTTAATTTTGGCTGCATCCAGCATTAGAAAGAAATGACAAAGCATGAAAATAATCTGTCATGGTTTGTTTTCCTATCTTAATTTCTGTGTGCTACAACCATGTACTTCAGCGTGATCTGCAAATGGTTCTAGAGTAACTAATTTCTTATTTCCTTTGCATTTTACATGTATTTGGCATATTGTTGATATTTGACATTTTACATGTGTAAAGGGACTTAATTCAAGAAAATTGAAATAGTTAAATGGATACAGAAATTCATTAAAAATTGCGTATAGATAGATCTTACCTCTGTATTAATGGGTCTGAAGATATTCTTGGCTTTCATCTATTGTGTCAGAGTGGGATTAATCCACCTCTGATTAGTTTTTTTCTGAAACCTCAACTTTTTAAGGAGTCTATGGAAAAATCCAGTGTAATCCGTGCCACAGAAAGCTTTAAAGGCAACTTTACCCCTTTGAAGCCCATAGCTCTGAACTACATACAAAGTCTTTATGGGGACACTTCTTTGCAGCTTGGTTCAAATACCGTTTGATTGTGTGTGATGCATTCACTTTCAGAAGTATAAACTATCATTAGTCTTAAACTGTTGCACTCCTCTAAGCAAAGGACTTTGCAGTAAATGGATATATATTTAACTTTATATTTCTAAGGGGGTTTTGTCTAATTTTATTTAGTTTTCCTATGCCTAAACTCTTAGGAAACAGGAATCATAGCACTGTTAGGTTTTAAATTAAAAAAAACAACACAAACAACCAACTAACAGAAACACAATGCTTCACAAGCTAAAACTAGTAAAACCAGCTTTCCTTTGGAAATCTCATTTTCTTTGTACTGTAAGATCACCAGTTTCAACTGCAACCCCGATTTCCCTATTCCTCTTGTCTCCTACTGCACTCTTGCTAAGAGGCAAAGAGCTGTGCTTAGTCTGCTTCTCCATGAATGCTGAGTAGCCCATCTAGTTCCTTTCAGAATGCCTGAATTCCAGACCTCTTCTTGTCTCTAAGGAAATTAATTTGGATTTTCATCCCTGAAAATTGTAGAGTGTTAGTTATCTTTAAGGTTTACCTTTTTTCTCACTTGATTAAGACTTGACAGTAACTCAGTTGAAAAATTATTAAGTGAAGAGAGAGACATGAGTTTCCACCTTAGGTAAGGCTAAAATGTGTAGACATTCAAAAAGACCTAAGAAGTACTTGATATCCTCACCCTGCCATTGGGAGTAAGAGACAACCCTTTAAGACAATTTTCCACAAATGCTCTTCTTAATTAAAAATATTTTTTTGTGGACTATATTTATGGCTCTTAATCTCTGGTCTGACCTTTTGTTCAAATTGCAGTAAAACAAAATTATTTCCCTCTGCCCAAGATTTGTAGCTTTGAAAATATATAAAAGAGGATTATTGATCTTGAGATTTTACTGTGATTATTTAGCTAAATGATCCCAACAACTTCTGCATAAGTCTAATTAACTGAGTCAGGAATTGTTTATATAAAATGTTTAGGATCCAAATTCCTAGATGATTTCGAGTATTTTAAAAATTCACATGAAAATCAAGAAAATTTTGGTAAATGTATAACACATATGCAATTCATCAGACCTGTCATAAAATTAATTTTAGCACACTGCAAACAGAAATGAAAAATATATACATGAAAATCATGAGTGAAATTTATTCCTTTTCAAATTTATATACAATGTTGATAATAGGATTTGTTTGAATACAAGAAAAACTTTAAAATGTAAGTGGTTAAACTATTGGCAATCTAAAGTGCATAAAAGAAGTAAATGAGAAGGTTCTGAAGAGATGCCAAAAATCTTTTGAGTGACAGTATTTAGGAAGCAGTAGCTGTTGATACATCAGTACTTTCAGGTAACTAAGAAGCTGTCTCGCTGCTTCAGACATCCCAGTCAAAGTTGTACGTACTCTTGTATGGGTTTTCAGGGACAGCATTCAACTGAAAATGACAATAGGCAAAGAAGAGGATGCATTTAGGTCTTCAGGGATAAATGAGATCTCAGTCTCATTAAATAATTTTGAAATGGCACATGCCAAATTTGAACATGGTTTTAGACCCTGAGGGGCTTGTGATTTATTTGTTTTCAGATTTGAATATTCACATAGCTTCTTGAAAAGTTTCAATATTGTTATCAAGGTATTTTTTTAAATCATATGGTACATTGGTGAATGTTACATTCATAGTAAACTGAGGTCCAAGTCCTGAAGCTATCCTTATTCCCTGAAGACTTTCATGCAGGTAAAGTAATTTTAAAGATATGGATGGTTATAAAGGCAAGGCCTTTACTGTATTGCAAGACTCCTTTACTGTGTTAGGGCAGGACTGTGCCAGGAGAATACTGAGGTCAAACTAGCTCCAGGCATTGATAAATGCTAAGTTACCAGGAGATGAACACCAGGAAGACAGATTTTCCAATCTTTACTCTTTAACAAGGGAGAAACTGGATTCAAATGAATGCACATCTTTCTTTTTTTTCTTTTTTTTTTTTTTTCCTAAGAAACTATTCTTCCTCTGAAAAAAACTGCATGTTTAACTAACTAGTTCTTACGATCTACTTTAAAAAAGAAATTAGCTGTTAATATCCTGGGAAATATTTATGTTAAAGGTCATATTAAACAAAAGTCAAATCTAGAGTATCTGAGGAGTCTGGAGAAGATGTTTAATGCAAATTTTAGTGAAAAAAGAGATGTGTGTCACTGCAGGTCATCTCTGAATATTCTTGTTGGGGTTTCTCTGTTGGATATGCAATCTCAGCTAAATGTTTTGAAGAGGAGGAATCAAATAAATTGCCCTATTTTGGATCTTTCTCATCTGTATACAGTTGTGAAGCTCTAGTAGACCTGAAAATTGCCCAGAGACAAACTTTTAAAAAATAGAGTGCTTTTGAGGCAGAAAATTGCTTTTCTGCAGCATGGTCTAAGGGACAGGATGTGACAGGAGGACAAGGAGTTGTCACTGTATAGTGATATTGTAAAGCATATCTTACATAACAAAAAGGATCATTTCTTTCTTTTTTCTTTCATTTTGAACTACAGGAGATTTAATTGAAACAGCTGAAGGTGTACCCTAAACTGAGAAAAATCCAATTTAGAATTAAAACCAAAAGTTCCTCCCTTAACTCATTATAACAGCCGTTCACTGCAGAACGCATGTGGTATGGACATCTGTCCACCACTTTGCAATCCTTATTCTCAAAAGGACGGATGAAAAAGATTTAAAAAAAAGCTCATTGCACATGCATGTCAAATATTAGCATGATTCTTTTAGTACAATAAGAAAAGAAAGTGGCTTGTGCGTTTGATTAGCCTCTTGACGTTTGAGAGTGCATTCGTATGGCTTAATTTTCCTTTTTATGGCAGTTTGTACATATAAAACAAAATGAGGAAAGGAGTGGAGGGGGAAAGAAATGTGCCATTTATATACTGAGGATATGAGGCCTCCTTTGGGCCCATTATACATTAATGGGTCAGCTGAGATTTATTAGGATATGTATATTAATCTTTATACACATTCACATGCTATAATTGTTCCTTTGGTACTATAATGTGATTAGCTGTGAATTTGTGCAATATTAACAATAATATGGATTTCCATATTACAGAACAGTAATAACAAATGGTTATTAAAACTGCATATAAAGTATGGGATGTGAAAGCACTTGCAAACTCTCAGTAATCCAATTATGTTCCGTTGTTTTTAAATACCAAAATGGTGAAGTAACGTAAAATACTGTATGGGAAAAGCAAAAATGTTATGTTCCACAGGACTGAACTAATGAGTCTTAAAACTGTCTGAAGAAAGATTAGTATCTATCTCTCACAGAGAGTTAGATGGGGATTTTCGCATTACTATTACTTAAAAATGCAGCAGAATACACTATAGAAGGTAACAGTAAAGTTCAATAGTAGTTTTCCTGGTAGGGTGCTTTTAGTATATAGGAATAAGGTGGGTGCAGTGTAGAAGGAACTGTCTAGGATCCCTGCTGCTTCCCAGACAGCAAATTCAGCATTGATGCCTTTGCACTACAAAACTGAGAGGAGATTCCTTCCTCTCTCTAGAATAGCATGAAAAGTACGTACATGACTGTGTGATACACAGCTGTAATGATGTACAGTGGTAATATAGAAAGGGAGAACTTTTAATTTTGTGACACTAGTTATCTTTTTGTTCTCAAATGGTGTACACCAGAGCACCTACTTTGATTTCAGTTTATAGCAGTAGTAGCTGCTTATGGCACAGGGTTGTACGCTGTCTGCTACTCTGCTTCTCTACAAGTCTTTACACTTGGCTTTGAAAGAATCAAGGTGAAACAACATTGAGACCTTTTTATGTTCTTCTTAGAGGATACATAGTCCTTCCTCCAAAGTTGTAAGCTTTTCTCACAATTTATTTTCATATGGTAATGGTATTTGTTTGGCGAAAGTTGGTTTACCCTCCCTTCATGACTCCATACTGGGAGCATGTTTTCTGTGACCCCTTTTTCCTGAATCATTAACTTCTGTGTTCACCTTGCGTGTATTTGGGGAAATAATAGAATTTATTACACATTCTACAGTTTGCCACATTGACACACACAAGGATTCTCTTTGGTAATTTCCAGTGGTTTTAACAGTATTACTGTCCTCATTTTCCATTAAGCTGATGCAAGAAAGTTTTAAGATTTATTAATAGACTACATACTGTAAACCCTGACCATAAGAGGAAGAGAATCACTTGGTTTTGGCTTCATCTTCTAGAAATGTACCTAAGTTCAATAATTTTTGGTCCTACAGGTCCCTGATCCCCTGATACAATGTGTCCTTGATGTGCACAGGGTAAAACAGGGATATTTTTTGTTACATTTATTAGGTGTTCCTTCAACTTTGTCATGTTTCATTTTGACACATCCAATAACCTGATAAACCGAAACCTGAATAAGATTTAATGGACTGAAAAATGCTACTTACAGACTCCATTTTCCCAATTTGCATTTTATGCTCCAGTATTCAGAAATCTTACAAAATAAATAATGTTAAGTAACTTAAGTGTAAGATTTTTAGCTTTTTTTTTTTTTTTTTTTTTATGCAAACTGTGGGAAAAAAAGTCTATCTTATTCCTACTCTTGGTAATATGCAGTTTAGCTAGAGAGACTGTTGACATGCATTTTACATGAGATGATGAGCATTCCATTGTATTCAAATGCTTGTGGAATTGCTGTAAAATTACATACAGCAGGTGGGCCAGTGTCATTTGTGCAAAGTCTCTCTGAGATGCAACTCGAGCTGCTGATGTCCCTCATTGGCATACCGTACTGCTGCAAGGCAGCTATTCTCTGCTTGCTTATGTATTGCATTTTATTTTAGTGCAATTCGTATTTGGTCTGTCATTTGCTTCTGCTTACTAATTTGAAGCTGAGAAACAGGACAAGTGAAAGGCAACCATTAAAGCACAGTTCTAGGTAGTGTACTTTCAATAGCAAGGCCTGCGTTAAAAGTGCCTTCTCTCATGGTTGATCAGACTTGAAGGGGTTTTCTTTGAACTTTGTGGTAAACTAACTAAATGCTTTCACATTTTAGCTATGTCAGACTATTCTGATAGCTGTTGTGAAGTCTTCTTCAATATTTTACAGTGCTTCCCCATAATTTTAATGGCATCTTTCAGGAAGTGTATAGCCAGACAATGTATCAGTATGGTTACTTACCATTATGGATTAAACACTGTATATATAATCTGATGTCAGCTCAAAGAATAGGTATGTACAAAAGGTCAAGGGATGTCATTCTCCCATTCTCTTCCAGTCCTTGTTCAGCTCTGCCTCCCCACCATGTAAGAAACACCTTACTTAAGCAGGTCCAGTGGGGGACCATGAGGATGATCAGGGGCCTGCAGCACCTTCCCTATGAGGACAGTCTGAGAGAGGTGACTTTGTTAGACTGTGGAAGAGAAGGCTCCAGGGAGACCTTAGGGCAGCCTTCCAGTACTTAAAGGGGACTTCCAAGAAAGATGAAGAGGAGCTTTTCACAAGGGCATGTAGTGATAGGACAAGGGGTAATAGTTTTAAACTAAGAAAGGATAGATTTAGATTAGATACTAGGAATAAGTTCTTTACTCTGTGTGGTGAGAGACTAGAACAGCTTGCACATAGAGACTGTGGCTGTTGCATCCCTCAAAATGCTCAAGGATAAATTGGATGTGGTTTGAATCAACCTGATCTTCTAGATGATATCTCTGCCCATGCCTTAGTGTGATTAGAACTGGATGATCTTTAAAGTCCCTTCCAACCCAAACCATTCTATGACTAGTTGCGTTATTATATTTTGATAGTACCTTGTTTTCTACTGACAGATTTCTTTTCTAGTATTCCAGCAGGGTTTTGGCTGTTGAGTTGCCATTTCTCATGAAACAGATATTTCTGAATTATCCAGAGAAACTGTCTTTAGAAACACTCATTAAATGTTATAGATCATACTTTGAACCACTTCTTCTTAAATCGTATTTCACAGTCTAACAGTGTGGTTAAACAGCTGTTGCTTTCTTTTATAGGAATGCTTTTCAAGACACATTGTGGTACACATTGCGGTACATCCTTCAACATGCACGACAGACCTCTACTGGTTATCTAACTTAAGCTAAAGAAATCCTTAAGGTTTCCTGGGCTGCAGTCCATGCCACTGCAGCCCCTCAGGAAATGTCAATCCATAGGAGTGGGGCTTAGTGTATCCTTAGCTGTCACAGGCCAGAGAGAAACTTCAGTTGCTATTAGCTGGGGCTAGAAATACTGCGATTTCCTCTGATCTCAGAATACTCTGGCACTTCACTTACACCTGGCAAACCGGCCTTATGTGCTAATGATATTCACTGTATGTGAGGACTTACACATTATATTTATACCCTTTGGGACAGCACAACCGTGTTCAATTGCTACTAAAATTCACAGCAGTCACTTAGTGATGCTTGTGACGCATAATTTATACAATGATCACCTTTCGAAATGTGTGAACTTTCCTTGATGACAAAATTACAGTTCCTTAGTATTCTTAACAATACTGTGAACAGGCAGATAATATTATCTAAAACTTAGCTGGAAAATTCTCATACGTTATTTGTAAGGTAGTGTGATTTGAAAATGCAATTTCTCTGTTTTATAAAATAGTTTTTTTTTAATAACTCATTGTAGATATTGAAGTGTCTGCCAGAGTTCAAAATGGAAAAAATAGGCCAAACACTGAAAAGTAATGTTTATCTCTGACATGTAGATCTTCAGGTATGACTGTATTCAGCAAATGAATTTGCTGCAACAGCTTTGCTGTAGAACTTAGATACTTGTACTGTGTAGGTAGAGAGAAGGAAATAATGATCAATGTTCAGAGTATATAAGTGCATAGGTGTTTCCATTGGGCATATATAATATATTGCAGCTCATAACTCAGAAGGTACCTTGCTATGCTGTTTATAAAAAAAAAAAAAAAAGGTCTTGATTTCTCTGTCCTCCTACCTTCTTATTCCTCTTTTTTCACTACTTTTTTTCTTTTGGCTTTAATTACTTCATTTTAAAAGCACTTGCAGTTTCTGACCCCTACAGAAATAGGATGAAGGCAATTGCATTCTTCTGATGGACTGGATTTTCTGAAGCAGTGATCTGTCCCAGTACACAATATAAATTTAGGAAATTACTTTTCAGAAGATGTATGCACTTTCAAAGTAGTAATAAAATAACCAGTACATTTTATGTGAAAAGGTGCATTAATTTACTTTCAGCAGAAGTAATTTGAAGTCCACTTTAAGTCACCTTTATAATGATACTTTTCTATACACATTTGTTCATTTGTCCTCTTTTTACCTAGTTACGAGGTGATGCTTTCCACTTGCCATTAAAAGTTAGTTCATGACTGAAAACTAAATGTTATATCTTTCTATATTTGCATCTATAAATGATTTATTTGGCAATAGGGAGGTTAGCACAGATACAAATAACTCTGTAAGGTATTTTCAAACTTTTCCAAATACTATAATTTATTCTTTTTCTTCTACTCTCTTGTGGTTTTCTAGCCCAATTTAATTATTTTTTCAAAGCATTTATATTATTTATAGTAAGGAACAGTCTGTAATGTATTTAGCAGAGAACTGCAGGCTCTGAGGGTGAACAAAGGAAAGACAAAATATCTTTGGATTTTTCAACTTTTCTGTTGGAACAAAATTAGACTCATTGTGGAGGCAACCTATATGCAGCCTTTCTCCACCCGCCAACCAACCCAGTAGAGCTTTCTTTTGACTCAGCTGGATACAGCTGCTGCTTTCAGATACAGAATGATCTTCTTTGATTTTATACTGTATTACTGGATAAAGAGCAGGGAGGGAGAGGTGAGGCACACAGTAACTATATCGGCATTGCATTTACAGTTTGAACATAATCTTGTGTGTAGAATCACAGGGATTTTTATTATAAAGGGTAAAAAACCCCAAACACTTTAAACACATCTAAACCATATTGGGTGATACTAAAGGTTCTAGAGTATGAAATCTAAAGATACATACATCTAAAGTATGGTCCTAAACTGATAAAAATCTCAACTGACCTTCGGTTCAGAAAAGAATTAATCAACAGGGCTCTGTCCTTATGCATGAAGAGAAATAATTCAGACTTTCACTATTGATGGTTTCCTTTGTAAATTATATAGTTTTGCAAGACTCAGTTTTCTTTATGCTGTATGTGATTTGTATTCCATGCGTGGTTTTCACAGAGTCACAGAACTTTGAAGGTTGGAAGGGACCTCCAGAGATCATTGAGCCCAACCTCCCTGCCAAGATAGAATCACTTAGGGTAGTTTGCTCGAGAACACATTCAGGCATGTTTTGATTCTCCAGGGAAGGAGACTCCACAGCCTCTCTGGGCAGCCTGTTCCAGTGCTGTTACCCTCACTGTAAAGACATTTCTCCTCATGTTGAGGTGAAACCTTCTATGTTCCAATTTGTAGCCATTGCTCCTTGTCTTACTGCTGCTGCCCAGCAAAAAGAGATTGGCCACATCCACTTGACACGAGTCCCTCAGATATTCATACATACTCATAAGATCTCCTTTCAGTCTTCTCTTCTCCAGACTAAACAGCACCTGATTTCTCAGTCTCTGCAGGGGAGATGCTCAAGTCCCCCAGTCATCCTTGTGGCTCTCTGCTGAACTCTTTCCAGCAGGTCCTTGTCTCTCTTGAACTGGGGAGCCCAAAACTAGATCCAGTATTCCATGTGTGGTCTCACCAGGGCAGAGCAGAGGGGGAGAAGAACCTCCCTAGACCTGCTGGCCACACTTTTGCTGGTGCACCCCAGGATAACATTGGCTCTCGTGGCCACAAGGGCACATTGCTGGCCCATACAGAACTTGCTTTCCACCAGCACTCCAAGGTCTTTCATCACAGAGCTGCTTTCCAGCAAGTTAGCCCTCAGCCTATACTGGTGCCTGTTGTTATGCCTCCCCAGATAGAGTACCCTGCACTTGTCCTTATTGAACTTTGTAAGGTTTACTTTCACACAGTTCTCCAGCCTGTCCAGATCTCCTCATTGGATGGCAGAACAGCCTGACAAGCTGTCAGCCACCCCCACCCTGCCCCATTTTGTATCATCAACAAACTTGCTGAGGGGACACTCAATGCCTTCATCTAGGTAATTGTGCGATAAACTGCAGTATCTATATATAATCACCTAAATCATTCAATTTCCAGAAAAATAAAATGTCATTTAATACCAGTTTTTACTGGTTTTTTTTGCTTGGCCAGGAGAAATGTGAGAAGAATGGCTACATGAGACTTCTGCAATTTTTTGGGCAGAAGAATATTCATTAATTAATATAGTTTTCTTATATAGTGGAATGAAGATAATTCTTTTGTCTAGTTGGATCATGTAGATTGTTCACACTTTAGATCCATACCTTCCCCAGAAGAGGTCCTTGGGATATTACAAGAAGAAGGTACCCTGATTTTCTTGAGGTAGCAGCAGACTCTTCCTGATTTACCAGTGGGATCAAAGAGAAACTGTTTCAAATCATAGAATCATAGAATGGTAAGGTTGGAAGGGACCTCAAGGATCATCTAGTTCCAACCCCCTGCCATAGGCAGGGACACCTCCCACTAGGACAGGTTACTCAAGGCCTCATCCAATCTGGCCTTGAACACATCCAGGGAGGGAGCATCCACAACCTCCCTGGGCAACCTGTTCCAGTGCCTCACCACCCTCACTGCAAAGAACTTCCTCCTAACATCCAGTCTAAATCTCCCCTCTGCCAGTTTAAGCCCATTGCCCCTTGTCCTGTCATTGCAGGACCTTGTAAATAATCCTTCCCCAGCCTTCCTGTAGGCCCCCTTCAGATACTGGAAGGCTACTATCAGGTCCCCTCGAAATGTAGCTCTTCTCAGTATCACTAGGCTATCTCTAATTTGTGAGCCTTTCAGACAGAGTTGGTTTGGTTTTTTTATTTCAGATAGACCTGTAAGACCTTCAATACTAGCAGAAATAGTAATAACACACACATTACAGAACAGTTCTTTTAGCCCTTAGAAAAGCAGTTATGTAACTTTTTTTTCAATGAAAATGAAATTCACCCACTGTACCTTGTACTGAAGACAACAGAAAAAGTGCAACCTTCTCATTAGAAAGAAAATATTCACTATTGTACTAGTGCCATACTAATGAATATTTGGATTTTAAAAGAAATAGGAACTAAAATTCCTGTTACTGTCCACAGGTGTGTGGTTTTGAATTATTTAATTTATGCAATCTACCTGAAAAAAAGTGAACAGGAAAGGGAAATCTTCATTTTTCTGATGTCTGCAAAATGTTCAAACTTCATGTACTTTCAGTAATGAAAGTATGGAGAAGAACTGATTTTTCACCTAAATATTTCTGTAGTGTTATAGAGAGGAAATAATACTTCTTATATGAATGTTCACTGAAAAATGTGAACAAACAAATAAACAAAACCACAAAACAATTCAGTTTAATTTGAAACTGTTTATGGGGTTTATAAACTGCCTTTTACCAATGGACTACAAGTCACAGTCCAGTCTGGCTTTCTGCGGAAACTGTATGAGTAAAACCAGTAAAAGAGTATTAACCATATTAATGTTCATAGAGAGGAGCAAATTACATAACTGTTACCAAGGGAAAAAACAGTTTCTCACAAAAGAAGCACTTGTCTGGCTTTTCAGTCTGATTGTTTCAAAAGATGTTTGAATGAGGAACTCAGGATCGTGGTTCTAGCAGTTGAATACAGGGAGATGTTGGGCTGGAGTTGGGCTTGGTGATCTTAAGGTCTTTTCCAACCAGCCAATTCTGTGATGACCCAAACGTAATTTTAATGTCACACAATGGAAACTGTAATAATTATTTTACGCTAAAAATCATAGATGTAGCTATTTAGTTAATCCTAAGACACAGTATTTGTTTCTCCTTCCTTACAGACTTCACAAGCAAAACCACTAGTCTGTTTGTTGGTGGTGTAGAGGAACCATGTCTATCCCTTGCCAGTGTTTCTTTCTGTAATAGTAATACCAACTTTTTTCAAATAATTTAATTGATTATGATATTTAAGTTAAACTCAGCCATTTAAGTCCATCCTACTTAAAGTTTTCTATCAGGTGTGAAAAACGGTGTGTACCCAAGCACCTGTAATTAATTTTGAGAGACAGAAATAGGCTGAACACTAATCAGTTCCTTTGTCTCCTGACTTCAGGGCACTTGAGACTATTAAGGAGATAAAGTTTGTAATGTCAATGAGGAGGAGTATTTCTACAGTTACTGCTGTTGGGGTTTAGATTATGTACTGACTGACACAGAAGAGGCTTGGAAATACACTTTTAACGGAGCTGCTACAGAATTATTACAGTATTTGAAGAACCAAAAATATGCTTTGTGCTGGAATTAATACACATGCACCATGCTGAACTCTGTTAAATTAAGGTCAGCAAGTATATATGCTTTATTACCAAGAAATGAGTGATGTTCCCATTACTGCTTTTCAGATAGTCAATAGAAAATAGAATCTAAAATGTTGAACAATGAAGAAAGTAGAATCACCCTGCTAAAAACTTTACACCTCTTAATAATAGTGCCTGAACAGATACAATTCCAAATATAGTAAAACAATTACTTTGGGGAGATATTAACATTCACCAGACCAAAACTATTTGTTTTTCAGATAGTTGTAAGCACACCTTTTTTCTCAGAGACATTCCATATCTTGCAGTGCCAGTTGTAATGTTTCCGCATTTCTTATTCTAATTTTCTCTAATACTTTATACATAACTCAAAGAACAGTTCTGAATTTATACCTTTTAAATAAATTAAATCTCTTGAAATGAGACTTTGCTACAATTTCAAATGAAAGTAATCTACCTCTTTTAATCCCTTATTATAGGAATTCATAATTTAGTGGTAAATAATTAGAATGACACTAAAACCAGGCTCTGCAGTGCTCTGTATCATGTTGTTTACCACTTTCCTTTGAAGTAGTGCTGTCTTAGTTGCATTTTTTTCTTGCAAAGAAGTTGCTTGTGACCTTGAGGAGTCACTTAGCTTTACTGTGCTTTCACTATGTATTAATTTTTACTGAAGAAGCTCATATTGTTAATGAAAAAACAAAGAGGACAAATGATACTTACTGACATGTACAATGGTCGATACTCTTGTTTTGTAATCAGTGCTTTCATCACTCCGCTTGAGGCAAAAGAAAGGATGTCATGAATTCCTTGCCATGCTGTTGTCATTGGTCTTGTGTTTTGTGTCAGCCCCATCACGTTTTTCTCAACTCTGCTCATCAACTTTCGCCAGATGCACGTTGCAAAACACATCTGGTTCAGCCCAACCCCACGTGTGCTTAAATTCAAAATAAGCTTTTTTTTTTTCTCTAAATGAAATGCATTAGTCATTCTGAATGTAGTACAGATTTTGCTTTTATATATCTTTCAAAAGTTATTTTACAAAACTGTAATTAGGAACATATAAGGCACTACAAACATTCGCCTTCTTATAATCTTTGTATACTACACCACAAACCATTTATGGCACTTTAACCTTTGTAGTTCAAATGCTGTACATAATCTTTGTTTTTTGGTGGGGTTTGGTTTTTCGTTTGTTGGGGGAGGGGGGGGGGAGTGTTGTTTGTTTGGTTTTGTGTTTTCTGTTTGGTTGGTTGGCTGGGGTTTTTTCCCAGGCTATTTAATGGGAGCATTGTTATAGTTCATTTTGAAAAGGTTAGCTAATTTCTCAGCAGTTTTTATTTGTTTTGGAATGTGGTCTTTTAAAAGTTCATCCCTTCCAAAACTGCTTTGTTGAAGAAAATAACTGATGACAAATTTCCTATAATTTTACAGTCCTTTTGTTTGCATATACTTGGGCTCTAACTAGAGATATCCCATTTGGATTATGCAGTTTTTATATGAGCTGTATACAGGAGGTAACACTTCGAAGTTATGCCATTTTTCACACTGTCCACGCAGAGAACAAAACTCCAGTTTCATACTAATTCCTTTCATTACCCAGCCAGATCAGAGCTTTTCTTCTTGATTTTCTTGATGTCTGCTGCAGTCCATTGTTTCTTTGTAGCACATTCAAGATTCTGCATCAACTAGCTGCTTTTTCTTCTGAGTCTTGCGCATTTCTTTTCCTATCTGTGCTTTTAAACCAAACTGAGTTCCTAGCTTCATACACATCGCTTTGATGCTGTTTGACTCTTTGAAACCCTACCCCCCAAACCTGCTCCAGTTTCTTTGAAGGCATCAGAGAAACTAATGGTGTCTCTTGTCCCATTCTCTTGATTCTGTCATGCCATCTTTAGAACAGAACATGAAGAGATGTTGGCATCTGAGCCATTTCAAAAGCTACTAAAAACTCTTCAGTTAAGTTACTGGCACATTAAATGAAGTAGCATAGCACTGCTTTTCGTAGCAGTACATCCTTGTAGTTCTTCTGAGGCCACAGAATTCTCCCAATGGAAATTTTATAATACAATTCCCCATGCTTGTCTGCATGCATATTTATAATTTTAATGTCAGTATGCATGGTCTAAAAATTGATTCACTGAATAGCCTAGTGTCCTCTTTCAGACTCCTTAGGTGCTTATCAGGATGTTACTTCTTCATATGACCAAATCTGATGTAGAAGTTGAGTTGAGGGACTCTCTCCCTATGTTTTTCCCTCTGATTGTACGTCTTAGAGGAGAGCAGACTGTCAGTACTGAGAACCCTGAGTATTTGAGCTCAGGTCTCAAATACTGGAAATCTACAAACTCCACAGAAACAGAAAAGAAGTACTGAGTCTTTCGTAAGCTTTCCTTGGAATGATCTCACTCGTTAAGGGATATTTGTCCTTTATAGGTAAGATCATTACTTTGAAGATAGAAATATCCATGTCTTCTAGACCCTCTGTGGGCTCTTTTGTAAAGCCCAGCTTCTTGTGGGGCTATGTCTGAAAGAACAGATAGATTAAGGAAGGAGAAAATACATGCTTTTGCTTTCATTGTCTGTAGTTAGCTCCTGCTACAGGAAGAAGTAAGTTTATTCAGGGGCTATAAACAACTTGATGTTTTTCTAAAGTAATTTTCGATTTCAATTCTGCTCATTATAATTTGACACTGGAAACGAGTTTGCTAATTATAGAAATAAGGATTTTTTTTCCCATCTCAACTTATCAGTTTTCAGGAGCCACCATGAGTTTTGTCCTGCTTTAAACTAAACCAGTCTGTAGGACACTGTTTCAAGGTGTAGTTGATGCCTTTGATACCACATTGCAGTCAATAATATGATACTTGTGCTGAGAAGATACTTCCTCAGTACATGCTATTCTACATTTAAAAAAAATCTCTTCTGTCATGTTAAACACCTATTTGACACCTAACAGGTTTGTATTCAGCCATAGTCTCTACTTAAAGGTCTTATTTTATGTTTCCTCCTAGAAGAATCATTTCCCCTTAAGTTGTATCTATATGGACTATATCTTTTCTGATAAAAATTCTTCTCAGACAAAGCAATCAGAGTTCCTGTGTTCAATAACTAAGTGTTAGTGGTGTCTGCTGACATCTACACTATCAGTACTGTAAACCCTGCCTTCAATTAAAAAAAAAAGTATAAAAGTACACTGGAGAACTCTACCTTCTTGTCTCTTACAGCAAACACCATTATATTCTCCTTTTCAAGTGTTCTTGAGGTTTTCAGTTTTCCAGTCAAAATTACACTGCCTGTGGAAGCCTAATATATCTGACAAACACTTTGTGTACTGTACCCCACAGCTATACAGTCGAGTATCTAGACGTATTATCACGTATTATCTTCTAGCTCTCTCTCTCTGAGGCTTCTCACAATATACACTTCAGTGGAAATACAATCTCCACTGTATTTAAAGACTATTGTACCAAGTGGCCCAATGTGAACCTTACGAGGTTCAGCAAGGCCAAGTGCAAGGTCCTTCACTGAGTTTGGGGCAATTCCTGGTATCAATAGAGACTTGACTGCTCTGGTGAGACCCCACCTGGAGTATTATGTCCAACTATGATGTTCTTAACACAAGAAAGACTTGAACCTGTTGGAGCAGATCTGGAGAAAGGTGACAAAGATACTCAAAGGGCAGAAACACCTCTCCTGTGAATAAAGGCTGAGTATTGAGGCTGTCCAGCCCCAAGGCCAGAAAGGCTTTGGGTAGACCTTTTTTTACAGTCTTTCAGTACTTAAAGGGGCCCTATAAGAAAGACAGGGATAATCTTTTTAGCAGGCTCTTTTGCACTAGAACAAGGGGTGGCGGTTTTAATCTGAAAGAGGGCAGATTTAAATGAAATATAAGGAAGGAATTGTTTTACAATGAGGGTAGTGAAACACTGGAACAGGTTGCCCAGAGAGATGGTAGAATGTTTCCTCATTCAAGGTCACATTGGACAGGGCTCTGAGCAAGGTGATCTAGTTAAAGATGTCCCTGCTCACAGCAGGATGGGTAGAATAGATGACCTTTAAATGTCCTTTCCAAACCAAAGCATTTGATGATTCTCTGACTCTAACTGCTTAAACTGAAGTTCAGTAACCCCCTTGCTCCCACAAGGGAAAACACTTTGCAACTCTCACTCTGCAGGATCTTCCATCACTCAGTTTCCACATCAGAAATCACTGCAAATCATGCTAGGCTACTAATAGTTGGCCTATTGTCAGAAACGAACAATTCATGTCCTTTATCTTCTTATGTGACAGCCTTTTGAATCTTTTGAATGCTGTCTTCTGCATTTATCTATGAAAACAGTCTTTATGATCTCTCGTCTGCAACAAGAATAGCTGAGATTCAAGCTCTTACAGTTAATTCCTTTGCACAGTTTTCCATAAGGACAAGTGGTAAGATCCATCTGAAGCTTTTACCTAAAGAGAATTCTGACTTTCATGTAGTGAAGGAAGTTAACTTGCCTGTATTCTTTCTTAAACTTTACACTTCTCTGGAAACAGTTCTCCAAAAATTAGATGTTACAATGAGGACATGACCTTACAAGAACAATCTTTTTTCATCAGAACCTGAAAGACCCAAGGAACTGCCAGTCCCCTTTCAAAGACATATGGTGTGTGAAAGAACAACATCAAAATGACTCTCTTTTTTCTTATGAAAGGTCCACTTGGCTGGAATTCAGGAAGAAGCAGTGGCTTTCCCATGAACTTTCTTGTATTTCAGGTTTCCCATAAAGCCACCTGAAGCTCCTTTCACGCTTCTGCTGATTATTATGCACTTCCTGAAGTGACTATGAAGATTAGTCCTTGAGAAGTCTAGCTCTAGGCCTTTAATTAACTGAGGAGTATGAAGAACTCTTCCAGTTCATTGCAAGGGATACTACTTGAAATATTTACCACGTAAGTTTACAAAGGGACAGTCACACTACAGGAAAAGAAAAGCTCACTGGAAGTGTGATTTTAAGACCATCTTTAAGGTGTTATATGCATATTCTCTCATGATACTGTCCATCTCAAAATCTTATGTAGCTAACTGACTACATCTACTTAGCAAAATTCAGCATTAGGCATATGGTCTGCCTCATTTATTACTTTGTGGGACACAGGGAAGTGTCTTAGTGGAAATCACTGTGGTAAAAATTGTAACCACAGTGCAAACTGATGTACAGATAATATCTCCTCAAAAAAGAATGCAACATGATCTGTCTTCATATCCTATTATTCCTTTGTGCCAGTGCTATATAGTTGCTGATAAGATTGTCATTTTAACCAAAAAGGCTAGTGTACTCATAATTCACTTCTGATAAAGTTATTAAGAAAGTCATAGTACCTCTTTGTAGACAGAACAGGCATAGGTGCTTCTTTTACATTAGCAGAAAATGCTTAACCCTCCATCTTTCTACGGTCTTCAAAGTATTAAAAACCTCAATTTTTTTAAAAAAAAAGGTGTCTGTTGCCGTTACGTTGATGTTAAAGGTGGCTTGCCATTTTCAGTAACATTATGTACCTCCCAAAGTTCTTTCCCAACCAGTTCTCAAAGGAAGTAAATGTGTTTTATTTAATGTATTTTCATGGTTGTACTAATCTATAGATCAAGTGAAGTATTTAATTACATCCATAGTTCATAATTAAAGAGTCTGCTTCTAACAAATATTTCCAGCATCAGATAGTTTGAAGTATTGTGTAACATGTGTTCAGGTTAGTGTGTAACACTGCCAAATTCACCAGGAAGCAGTTAACCTCAGATGCAAATTTCTATCACATTCTGGTATATAATAGCTGATGTGTGTTGAAACATTTTAAAAGGATTTTTGATTTGGAGGGGTTTGGATTTTCTTTACATTTTCTTTGGAAGACAGGGAAGGGTTGTTTTGCATTTCTAGAGAAACAAATATTTGAATTTATCGTTGTTAAACAGAGGAAACAGTCACAGTAGGAGAGTGTTATCACTGCAAAGCCCTCTACACTTTATTGATTAGTGTAGTAGAAGTAAGTGAAGTTATTAGGTCTAATTCCTTCCTTAACATAAGGACAATGAGAATTTCACTAGAGAAATTACATTCTCAGTTATTGATGATTCTGCATCCAGCATATGAAAATTTCTTCTCATTCTCAAGTCTGATCATCTAAAGGCTGAGAAATACATCATAAAAAACCAGGTTCACCGTGTTAGTTCAAAGCAGTAGTCAACCAGTGTTATCCTTGTAGTTGTAAATGCAGACACATGATTATTGTTTGTCCATTTCCTTAATAAATGTGGCTTCTAGACTTGCTTAATTTAATTCCTTCTCTGGCATTATGATTTCTGTAGCATTCAACAGTGTGCTCTTAACCTGAACAGTTTCCTTGTCATATAGCTGATTAGTATTTTAGAGAAATAGTGCTTTTCAGTTCCCAAACCATTATATGTTAAAAGATAAATTCATTACCTCTCAAATGAATTGTGTCTCATATGAATGCTTAGTAAAGCACATAGCATCCTCTCTTTTATTTATGCAAAGGACACGGAAATACAGAAAACTTCTAATTTTTAGATCGATGGTGGGTTACTACTTCATTGTTTATCAAAGTGACTCGAAGGGTAAATTCACTGAAGTTGGAGAAAATTTTAATACTAGAAATTATTATCCATTATTTGCATGACTGGGATGACTATGCCTTAATAGGTTTCTTGCTAAATATCCCTAAAAAATGCTATTTGCTTCTCACTCAACTCTAGTAAAAAATCACCTCTCCTAGTGTCAGAAGTTATCTATGGATTGTTATAAATATGAGGAAGTGCAACATCTTTTTCCCCTCACCATGTTTTCACTCAAAGATGGCGAAATGTTTCTTCCTGTGGTTTACATGCAAAGAACAAAAATTCCTTTAATATTTAAACATTACTCTGCTTTTACTGGGAAAAAATGTAAACCCTTCTGCATATATTTGTTTAAATTCTTGGTGATCATAAATAGCTTCTGTGTGGCTTGACAGCTTGGATGTTCCCTCCTGAATTAAGTTCAGGCCATTTGTTGGGTAGCAAGGGGAAATTCATATGACAGATGCCTGCACTGGCAAGCATAGAAAAGTTCTAATAACACCGTAGTGACTCTTCAGGAATTACTCCTCTGTTAACAGAAGCCCACTTCCCCCCCAGATATTTAAAAGAGTAGTTCTTTTTGTCTAGTTCTAAAGCTGTTGTTTGGGTTTTTTTTAATAAGGTGTAATACAAAAACTGTTTGTTCAAACAGAGATTTGGTTTTAAATATATCTGTATAAGTATTTTTCTTTTTTTCTAGATACTTCTATTTGAAAAAAAATACTATTATGACACTCATTAAAAAATGTGATTTTAAAGAGCATAAGCCTATATACTACATGACTGCTTATTGCCAGAAGATTGTATGTACTTCTGTTATTATTCATAGCCTCAGAAATTTATTTCCAACAAAATATATGAAACCCTCATCTCATGCAGTCTTAAGAATAATCTTTTTCTGAACAAGAATGAAGAAACATGTTAAGCAGCAGCAAAAAGTTTTTGATAGAGTGTCCTCAGCTGTAAGTGTCCTTTAAGAGTTTGACAGTGTTGTGCATATAAAATATTGTTTCTATTTTCAAATGAAAATGTAAACATTTAAAAACAGATTTGTAGGATAAATGCAAATGCTTATGCCAAATCCTTATATACCTGTTTTCACAGGAATAAAAAAGTAATTTGCATAATACTTTTCGTTCCTACTATTATAAAGCTGAATGGAAAACTAATAAATGCACTTTCCATAATTACCAATGTGCTGTCTGAAACAAGATTTCTGTGTGTATACTGCAGCAGTCTCTGATTCTATTATTAACATGCTGGAGAGTAGATTGCATTCTGATACTAGAAAGCACCAGATAAAAAAACAGACTGTGAAAGTGGCTACACCACTAAAGAAACTAAGATTTTAAAAGAGAGAGGAGGGTGGCCTCAGTCAGATAAGTAGTTCTGTGAAATACCAGGCTGCCTGTGAGACACAGAAAGGAAGGTTCAGCAAAGGAAGGAGAAAAGTCATAAGCAAATGAAGTTTGCTCATATGAATTCACAACACCTACCTCTAAGTAAAGCTTTAAATCCAGATAGCAAGTGTGTGTTTTAAACTGACTGCATTCTTATTATATGTATATTTGTTTTACATATATATGTATACAATATACTTTGAGCTACAGGACCAGGAAATGCTGGATTTATTGTAGTGTACTCACTTCAGTGGTACCTAGAAACTCATCTGGTCTGTGTTTAATTTCTGACAGCATTTATCTAGTATGAAGGAAAAAGCCACTGTATAATTTTTTTGCCTATGAACTGAGGATATATTCCTCAGCAGACAGCTTTCATGTGCTGCTTTTTGCAATTTTATTTTTTTTTTAACCTTTCAATAGAACCAGCCTATCTCCTCTGCTTTCACACCAAATCTTATTTGGGGCACAAAATAAAAAGGGCAAAGAATGAGTTCCTATCAAAAAGCAGTAGTGTCAGACCCTGCTTAGAACAATATGAAAAGATAACTGATTAAACTTAAATTTTCTCTGTTATTTTATAGTAATCTACTCATTTATTTCACTTATTCTGTCATTGTTTTTGTAGGAGAGTGTGGGGTTGGAGTAAGGTGTGTCTTCTGTATCATCTGATAACTTACTAAGGTTCCTATTTCTTGTCTCACTATCCCACTTCTGTGACACCTAATTTTTTTTTTTTGTTTGTTTGTTTACCTTAAGTTGTTTGTCTAAGGACAGTCATAAAAGCAGAAATAAGTAAATTTTTATCAACATGCTTGATGAACTATTTTTAAAAGCTTTCGAAGAATTAATGAGGCTTAAATTTGCTGTTCTGAAATACAAGGCATTTATCTACATACAACAGAAACCTGTTCCAAAGACTAAACTGTGTAGGGAGCCTCTAAAATAGTAAAGAAGAACTAAAATATCCTCCTATGTGTTCTTCTATTGGTATTTCATTTAAAGATACTCCTTAAAAAAATATAGTGGAGTTCTTTGCTGTTGCTGCTTTCAGATGTAAACATTCAGATAAAAGGCAACAGGAATAAATTTGAGATAGTCAGGTTGAAATCAAAGAGAGTTTTCAGCAGGTTAGCAATCCTTATGTCTGACTAAAAACTAAAGATTTCCTCTGTGAAATTTGGATCAAGTGAGGCTTTTCTTCACAAGAAGGTGAGACTGAAGGTTTCTTGTGATTTGAATAAGAAAGGTTCTGTAGCTTGATAAATCATTTGGTCCTACTTCTTCCCTTTTGTCTCACACACTCCCCATGCAACCCCCTCACCAAACAGGTGAAAAGTGAACATAAAAATTTTGTGATTTTACAAGTGATTTACTACATGCATTTTTACCTCAGTTACTAGCAAGAGATGGCAGCCAATTAATCACATTTAATTCAGCATATTTTGATACAGCTGTCCTTGCTTAGTGTGGAGAGGTCTAGATCTCACACAGCAGAAGTTCTGAATTGACTCTCTGTATTAGAAATAAGCTTTGCCTCCCATTGAGTACTAGTGACACAATTTGAAGTGGATTGTGGAGAAACTCCTTTGTAGTTGTTATTATGAGACACCTGTTGTGGATTAATGGAATGTCAGTTTCCCAGCCCTTATGTAGTTGAAACAATGTAAAAAATATGTCAGTTGTAATACAACAGAATTTGTGTTTGCAGGCCTGGGGTTTTTTGTTTGCTAGATGTAATCTTAGCATTCCCATTAATTTTCTGTATTACTTTCAGGTGGGAACAAACAGAGATCTTCAGTGTTTAGCCATGGGTGTGTTTCTACAGTATAGATTTGCATAAAAACACTCCTTTGTGTTTTTAAAGACACTTGGTTTTTAGCTGTGGTAATTCAGTGTTGAATACATCAAGGGTTGCATTTTTCCTGTTTGATTTGTTTGGAGTTTTGGTTGTTTGGTTGGGGTTTTTTTGGTTGGTTGGTTGGCTTGTTTGTTTTTTGTTTTGTTTTTTTCTGTGAATTTCAGTCTTTCTTGCAAATGTAGTATTTGCATTTGCAAATTAGTCTGTAAAAAGTATTAGTCCTGTTATTGAATTAATGACTATTACTGAGACAGGTATAAAGTAAAAAAAAAAACACATTTTATTTATCACATACAAACGTGACTTAAAACAGAGTAGTTGTATGCTGTTATGTAAATTTCATGCAACAGTACCCAGAAAAGAACCTAATGTAGTATTTTGAGTTTGAACCAACACCTCAAATAATCAACAGCTGTGCTTAGTTCAGCAAAATGAATGTTTTACATTTATGATAATTTAACAAACACTAAATGGATTTTTCCAGCTTACTATTTAAAAAAAAGCAAAAGCAAAAGTGTAGTATGTTCAGAAAGACAGTGGGAGGTTTTTGAAGTTTTGCACATTGTCAGTTTTTGAAATTATTTTGTTTGAGAGGAAACCCTTACTTGAGAGAAGCAGATCAGCTGCAATTCAACTCATATTAAAATCATCTTTGTTTTTCAGATGATTTGCTAGCCAGTGCTGAAGCTTTTTTCCTCACCATGAGCTAGCTATTGTACCATGGTCAGTGGCAATAATAAAAATAGTAGCCAGTAAGCATAGCCTTACATCATGTGTTTTAACAGGAAGTACACACCTACTTCATGTGCACTGCCTTTTAAAAATCAAAACGGGGCATGCTCTCATACACAGCTAAGAAAAGATCAAAGCTGCATCAAATAGAACAGAATGTCTGCTGGACTTTACTTTGGTTTCAGTATTCATTCAGAGAAAAATATTAAAGTAATTGTCTCATTGAGGACATTTGCATAGCTTCTAGGCTTTTCAGGTGCCAGGAGTTTATTTCAGGTGAATAATTAAAACTGTCAAATCCCTGACCTTAGAAATTAGATCTAAAAGGGCCATATTGCTTTACAAAGTTTAGTGTTCGTGATTATGTGTAAAACCCAGCTGACCAACTGTGCTTTCTCATTTAAGATGTTGCAGCTTCAGGCACATACAGTGCAGGGACTCATACAGTGCAGCATCTTCATGCCGTTATGCATACATTTTGTGCATCCTCATACACTGTTAGATCTACACAGTGAGGAAACTACTCTCCGTGTAGGGAAATTCTGTGAAACCATCTTAACTTCAAACTAAAGAAATGTGTTTTCATGGCATCTGTGCAGGGTAGCAGTGGTGATACAGAGGTTGTGTAGTTCAAAACTGTGAGGTGCTTATCTTCAGGAGGGGTAGTTTTCTCACGTACAACAGTCCTTCAAATACGTGCATTGTTAGAAATCTCTGGGATGTCAAATGCAATGGAGTCTTTCTAGAAGGAAAAGAAGCTGTTGTGGATTGGATTTGGACCCCAACAAATTGGAATTTACTCCCCAGAATAATTTACCAAACAAAATCAGAACTTAAAAGCAAAATGAAAATTATATTTATAAAATATATTAAAAATATAAAAGGCAGTAAGCATATACAGGGTATGTTTACATGTATTTACAGGTTAGCAACAATACAAGGACCCCCTTGTACAATAATTAAGCATCTCTGCCTCGGGCAGCCCAGAGGGACTGCTCACAATATTCATTCCCCCCCCCCATCCCTTCCCTTCCCAGTACCTCACAGACATTATATGTGAGCAAACAGAAAGTAAGAAGGGAAATAAGGGAGCCATGCAAGCAGGCAAAACTGCAGAGAGAAAAGTGAAGAAAAAGGCCAAAATTGTCTGTGCTACCAAGTATATACTATCCAGCAAATGAATGGGACGACATAAACTTACCAGTTATTACTATTATTCTATGTCCTAAGCCTAATTTTATTTACCTTTAAGTCTCTGGAAAGTTCCTAATTTTGTTTACAATTAAGAGCTAGGCTAAAGTGTTAGTTTTAACCTACAACAGAAGCCCACCTAATGTGGAAGATCAATGGTAATGTGGAACCCTGGACCTGTACAGAATAACATTTTTGGAAACCTTCCAGTCTCAGGGACTTCTAGGGGAAAAAAAAAACAAAACAAAGCACAAAATAAAGTAGAGCTATTATGAAGTAGTTTGAACTACCAGAAATTAAAACCCAGAAATATTCCTTTGCAGAGGCATTCACTAGTTTTGCCCTACTTTATTTTTGATAGTGTAGCTTCTCATGGGGAGCCATGCTTCATCCCTTGAGTTTAATTTTACTTGACAAGTTGGGATCTTAATATTTGTTAATTAACAGTTCATTCTCTCATCAAAACTGCAGAGCTCCCAGATGATTGGCTAAGGTGTCCCTAAAGTTGCGCTATACATAATTGTTGCACCTGTTACAGTGTCCTGGGGCCTTACAAGTCCAGGGGATGTAGTTCATTCTGAAACACAGTCTATTAGTGCTTTATTTTTCACAGTGTTTGATAAGATCTTAGTCTTGATGTTCTCGAAGTCATTCCTTCACGTCTTGGTTGTCGTATCCCAGTATCAAATTTCTAATGGAACCAAATAAATTGTTAGGGTAAAAAATGGCTGCCGTAATTAATTAATAAATTAAATAGAGTAGTAGCATAATCTTGTTATTCAACTCTTCGATGAGTTTGAAGATATTCTTCATTTATTAATGCCATGTTCCTCAAACTAATTAATATGTTTTCCTATATATTAATGTTTATCTTGAGAAAAAAAATATTTCTACATATGTGTCCCAAGATTTCCATTCATTTGGAATCTGTTTCCATTATATGGACTAGATGATATCAAGAGGTGTCTTCCAAATCATGCTATGATTCTATGATTTTCAGTTGCAGAAATGTAGTTACGGCAATGCACTTGTATTGTCTCCAGTTATACAGTAACATTTTTATGCAGTCATCCAAATTAACCTTTATGAATGGATCAAGACTTGAATTTGCAGATAAGACATTGATTGGGATATGTCAGAGGGAATAAATGAAGATTCTAAAGTCAATTTTAATGGCAGCTTATAATTTAATTAACCATGACAGTAGAGACTCCATGTTAGCTGTCATTTTTTAAACCAGCTTCTTTTA
The DNA here is from genome assembly GCA_013396675.1 of Eubucco bourcierii. Lineage (NCBI taxonomy): Eukaryota > Metazoa > Chordata > Aves > Piciformes > Ramphastidae > Eubucco > Eubucco bourcierii. The sequence goes on along the minus strand of VWZE01024400.1, from coordinate 650,692 downwards.
GAAGCAGCTAGAGAAAGGAAAGAAATGTAAATCCCTGAGAGAAAGAAGTTAACTTCATTTGATTCATGCCAATTTGTAGCACAGGTATAATTTTGATTGTGTTCCATTCTTCTTACTTGCAGAATTGTGCTTCCATCTTTGATATGACACATACTTTGTAGGGTGGTCATACCTACGTGAGGTCCCCTTGCTTTCCTTTCATGAAGCAACACATTCTACAGTCCAGAGTTTTTTTTTTATACAGTTGAGAAAAGGATGGGAACAAATTTGTTCTATTTATCAGAAAGGCTTAATAATCTCAATAAATAAAACACAAAATTTCTTATACAGTTAGAAGTTACTCTGAATGCTTATAGCTGAAATCTTTATTTACTGCTATCACTGCAATCACTGTTAGAAGACAGTGAGAATATGAATATAATTAAATTTGAGAAGTACATGATTCAAAAGTTGTGACTCACAAAGAAGTGTTTCTAACAAACACCACTAAAAGTAAGAAGACATGATAGCAACATCTCTTCAGATTCACAAAAGGTACTCAATGTGCTGAAACAGCTGTCTTCTAAAAAAATAAGGATTTCTTTATTTTTTTGGGGTAGGTTTTTCATTGATGAAAATTGAACTCTTGAAACTGCAGGCAGTAGGATGTCTTAGGCAGCCAAGCATATCAAAATATGGTGCATGGGGTGACTTTTACTACTCCTGCTATTTAAAGTCCTATTTTCTTGAGCATATTAGCTAATAGTGATCCCTAAGGAAAAATACAATTAAAACTTAATCATACAAAAAGCTGAGGTTCTTCTGATTCAGCGAACTTGTAATCTTCTATTTTTAGTACTTTACTTGTAAATGTCTTAGTGCTAAGAATGCAAGATGCATAAATTAAATTCTGTTTGCAATTAAGCTGCTTCTCCAAACTCAGGTAGCAGATTTTGTCTGTTTTAAGACTTTAAAGAATTCTGACTTTTTATATATATATATCAGAGGAGAACTTTTATTGCCTGTAACACTCATATTGCACAATCTCCTCATAGCCAGTTCTGTTCTCCACGAAATATTCAGTTACAAAAAGGTATATGTGAAGAATGCAAACAGCTTTAAATAGAGTCTATATATAGTTGTAAAAGAAACCTAATTGTTGTGGCTTTCCTCCCCCTAAACTTAAAACAAAGTGAAATTAATTTCAAACAGATTTTTCTTTTAATCTGAGTAAAATCCAGAAGTGCCAAAAGTGTTTATTTTTGAGGAAATCAAGAGTTTTCATTTAAAGATATGAAAGTCAAATGTTTTTACTGGGGGGAAAAAAAAACAAAACAAAACAAAACACCAAAATAAACCCAACAAAACATGCTAGTTCAATCAGTTAAATGTGAGTACAGTCATTAATATTTTTATAGCTTCTTTACGCATAAAGCTTATGCAGAAAACTATTTCACACACCTCATCTATGATATGACTAAATTAAAGCATGATAGCATGTAAACATACAGAAATCTGCAACACTGTTACATTATGACAGAGGACACGGGTCTTCTCCTGTGTTGACTTTTTCCAGCCAGCTTCCGAGAGGACCTGGTTCAAATCCTTCTTTTGCTATTGCTTTGATTGCACAGCACATCAGAAAACAAAAAACCACACAAACTGTGCAATGTACAATGAATAACAATGTATTTTGGTGCTCTTGGATGCAGTCCAGCAATTTGTTGTCTCTTAGCTTAACAGAAAAGTAATGGCACCACCCACACCAATTCTAGTCTGAACCTTTGAACTTCTGACTAATTGTGTTAGACTAAATTAATTATCTAGTTGTCATTTATGACTGCTTGAATTAAGAAAAGTGGAAATCTACAAATCAAGAAAGGTATTTCACTTAATGTTCTTCTTAAGAAAAAAACTACAAAGTTTTGTTTGTTTGTTTGTTTGTTTTAACATTAATTGACAATGGAGTAGGAATATATTTGAGGTCTCAATTTGCTTTCCATACCACACTTCCTGGTCGGTTGATCGCACACTACTCAGGTTCCCATGTTCAATGTCAACAATGGCTAAGCATAAACAATCGTCTTCAGTATCAAAATGTCTTTGCTGTTAAGGTAAAATTGTGACAGGCTCTATTTTCAAGGTACAAAAGATCCATACCTGTTCACAAGACCAAGTTCAGGAGCTGAGTTTGATTTTGTTCATTAAGAGTGCCATGAGCTTTTTACAAACTAGAATTTTCAAAATAGTTATGGAAAATACTAGTTCAAAGGAAAAAAAAAAACCAAAAAACCACTTTATTATTATTTTTCATGGTAGGAGTTTAGAATAGCATCCTTACTAGCCACACTCTAGGAAGAAATACAATTAAAAGACTCAGAGAGAGTCTTTTACCTTTAGTAATTTTAATCAGTGATACATTTCCATAAACACATTTTTTTCTGTAAACAATTTGCAAGGGAATGTATTTCATGCTGTTTTAGCATGCTGAGACCAACTTTCTTCTGATACATTCAGGTCTTTTAAAACAACTGAAATAGGACCCATTCTGTGCTTGCTGGAGGGCACCATGTCACAAAGATTATAAAACTATAAACTGCATTCTCCCTATGACTGGCCTTGAAACAGCTAAAATTATTTATTATTAGACAGTTTGCAAATAACACTTTCAGATCTTTCATCTTATTAAAGCTGTACACCGTTGTTTACCATTCAGGCTGTATCTTAAAGTTTATCCTATCTTAAATACCTATCTGATTTTTTCCACAACTATGACAACTGGTTCTTGTAACTATTTTGAAAGTTTTAAATTTAAAACAGTTTCGCCACCCTGTGTCTGAAAGTCTTAAACTTCAGGTGTCTGATCAGAGTGATAATGATGTCAGAGATATTCTAACAAACATGAAAATTTATTTTTCTCTAATCAGTAGGCTCTTTCTGCACAGCTAAAATAGAAATCAAGGGAAGTTCTTATCTGTAGGAGGAACTTTCTGTCAGTATTTATCTGTTCTTTATCAGAGATATTCATAGCTGTTTGTCAAGGTATTAAGTTACAGTATTTCCTTAAAACAGTAAAGGAGCAATCCCAAAACTATCTGAGGCTCAGTGAGAACTGGAATTGATGGGCCATCGTAGTTTTCAGTAATCTGCTTTGTTTTAGTGTAGAAGTATTATCTGAAGCAAAGGAAGAGCATCATAAGCCATTCATCAGTTATTTTTTGTGTAATTTTATTTTTTTAACCTTAAAAGTAATACTCTGTTTCTCAAATTAGTTCTTGAACTGAAAGACAGGAAATGGAGCAATGCAAATTTAAACTGCTAAATGTAAATTTATCCAGCCTTTACAGATATATGAGCACTTCTACTCAAAATCTGAATTTTGGTGAAGTCAAGATTTTGGCTACAAATAAAGCATATTAGCCACTGCTGTACATGTATTTCCACTTTGATTTTGTTTCCAGAATTTGATCTTGCATTGTACCTGCATTGAAATTCTGATTACCCAAGCAGATTGTTTCTTGTCTTCTGCTTGAGCTCCATAGTAATTCTTAGTCCTTGTAGTTAATGGTTGAAAGATGACCTAGTACAAATACAGTGAGAGATGATCTAGTGTAAATCATAGCAATTTGAAATCTATAAAGCTTCTTAGTTTTTGGAAAATTTCAGATTTGATTTTGTGAAGAGAATTTCACAGTTGATTGTGGAAAGAGGAATCATTCAAGAAATGTCAGGAATGGCCTTGAAGACAGTATTTGTTGCCTTGTATATAGTACTTAGTCACTACATATTAAACAGGACTACTACTGTCACTTTGGTTTACCTTTATTCCCCTGTGTATCTTGTTCTGCAGCATTAAAGTTCAGAGGGTTGCATGGAAATGTAAATCAGGTCTTTTGTGAGACCCCACCCATTAAGCTCTGGTCCTCATCCCTTAGAAAGACCTTTCTTAAGCAGGTGCATCATAGGGCGGTGAAGATGATCAGGGGGCTGGAGCACCTCCCCAAGGAGGAAAGGCTGAGAGAGGAGAGTGCTCTAGGGAAACCTCATAGAGACCTTCCAATGCTTAAAAGGGGTCTCCAAGAAAGTTTGAGATGGACTTTTTACAGGGGCGTATAGTAGTAGGATGAGGGGTAATGGTTTTAAACTGAAAGAGGGTCGATTTAGATTAGATTTTAGAAAGAAATTATTTACTATGAGAGTGGTGAGAGCTTGGAATATCAGTGACACTATGTGGAGATTGCATATCTTTTTGCAGTCAGATAGTGGCAGAGGTTAAGAGGACTCAACAGATTCTCCCCAAAAGAATGCAAATATTGACTGTATCAAAACCCAGACATAATAAGAAGTTAGATTCATAGCTTTCTTTAGGATCTTTTTTTGTTATTATTAGTTTTCTTTAGATTCATAGCTTTTTCTGTTTAATATGCAGTATGAATGTAAATTACTGTTTTTTCTGGATTTACTATAGAAGTCTGAAAAGTTTACACTGCTACACTACAAATCTACAGTGAGCTTATGCTTTCCAATGAATGCTGCAGCTTTGTCTTGGGCACTTTGGAACACTCATTCCCATTTAATTAACTAAGTAAATTTCAATTTCCTTACCTTTTCCAAATAAGAAACTCTAGGGAGCACTTTCAGGAAATTTCATTTACTACATACTCCCTGTTATCTACCCCATTCAGACTGAATAAAAAGCAGAGAATGCAGTTTGGCTTTCATTACTTAATATAATGGAAGCTGTTCTTCGACCATGTTTGCTAAAACACTGTTTCAGTACTATTTATAAACCACATTCTGTATCTTGCATTCACCTTCTCAAATCACAGTTTATTTCAATGATCACTGTGGTCTCTGTGTGCACTAGGCTGTCATGCCCTGTTTTTCCTCTAGTCATCCCTGCATGAGCAAGGGGAAAGATGACCTCCAGAGGTGCCTTCCAACCCAAACAATTGTGTGATTCTGTGATCTTGGTGGTCAGTGAAAGTACTAAGATAAAGGTCAGCACCTTCTGTTGGAGTTACCACCTTTACACATGTTTAATTCATTTATATGAATGAATATTCTTTACTCAATACTATTTACTTGGTATTGTTCATTTTTATTATGGTTACATCATACCTTGACCACGAAACAGTTTATACTCCTTCCATATTCCTCTGGATATCTTGGGATAAATGCGTAGGAGTCAGGATGAAAGAGTTTCCCAACTTTGAGGTTTAGGTTTATTTTATCCTTGGATAAACACCATTATCTTCACATTAATTTTCTGTCAGAGTGGGGTAATTTATTAATTTACAATGATCCAAATGGTCAATGTTATTAAACATGCTTGTGATAAATAAAGAAAACCACAATGAAACTAGTTGCTTGAAGACTAAATGTGAGAGACTTCTGTCCTTATGTCTGAGGAACAATTCACTACGCATGCTTTCCTGATGTAGTTGCCAGGAAGTTAGTCTTAGTGCACACTTTTTATCTCAGGTTTCAGACCTAAGAGATAGGGGCTCTCTTTCTTGGAATATAACCACTTGAGAAATCCTTCAGGATTACAAACAGCTTGAATTAATTTTGCTCGTTTCCCTTTTCCTCTGCAGAAACGCATGTTCACTTTTAATTAGAAAGCTGTATTAATAGTCTGCTTTTGAAAATTGTAATAGATTAGAGTGGATCCTTCCCCCAGTAGTGTAAATTCACTACAACCCACAATTTTGGAAAGTTTTAAAAAACACAGACAAACAAACAAACAAAAAAAACCCACTCTGTTTTTTTATAATAGTATAAGGAGAATAAACTACTACAGAATATGATAACCTTAAAGAAGATGGGGATGGGGTCAAGCAATGGCAAAGCAGCAAAGATGCAGCGAAAACAGCAACAGGGGAAGATTGCAGAGAGCACAGCAGAAGCACCATGGGGCAGATACAAATTGTGCTTCCAGGCATAAACTTTTGATGCCCCAATGAAATTATATTAACTTATCCATTGTTGTCATTTTATGGCCTATCCTTGGAATGTTTACCTGTCCACTCAGAGACTCCAATACTCTTCCAATTCTAAGTTTCTCTGTTCCCAATTCTTTTTTTATGCCTGAGCTAAAAATCTAACTCAAATGGCCACAAGAATATAAAGATTTCTGTGCCAAACTAGCTGCCCCTCTTGTGCTTCATGCATCTCTTTGACTTAATGGATTAAACTCCACACTAAACATGGATAGTTAGAAAAAGTATAAAAGAACAGCTCTCCTTTCCTCAGCTTACAGAAATCTACAGCTTCAGGAAAATTGTGAGCTAGAAGTCATGTATTTGAATTTACTAGCTGTTCATCAATTTTCATTCCATGAATTTACCCATGTATGGTCATATGTGCCTTGTATTTTCTGTTCTTTGACATACACGTTTAGCGTATTAACAATGGAGGCTACTTTCAATCTTCCTGATTTTGTTGGCTTTTAGTATTCGTATGTAATTACAGTTACAGTTCCTGTTTCAGTGCATATTTATAAGCTACTGTATATGTTATTTTGAAGTAAAAAGGGGGGCAAAAAGAAATGTTAGCATCTGGCAACAACACCTTGATTCATTCTAGCCCCCAGAGTCTTGGTATGGTGCATTAATTTTTCAGTTTGTAATTTGCCAGCTGCATTTAATGGAACCAATTTTCATTACATCTGTTCTATGGTTCAAAGAGCTCTTTCAGTTGCCAAAGGGGGCCAGCTTCACACAGATTCAGAGAGGGTGCTAATCCACTGTATCTTGAAATATTAGATAGCTAGGGATGGCTTTATAGCAAACAGATTATTTTTTTACAGAGGTAAATTCTATATTCATGACTTACCACTATTAGAATTCAGATTTCAACTGCTTAAGACTCTTCCTTAGCAACAATATATTGATTTTCATATAATTTTCTTTGTAATACCCTCTGATTAGTCAACTTTTCAATCAGATACATTTCTGTTTATTGGTTAAAGAAGGTATAAGAGATGACTTAATTCTGGATAGATGTGAGGGATAACTGTATAATTGTCAGCAATAAGGTGATGCATATTTCGTACTGAAGCAAACTTGTATTAGCAGGACAAGTGCACACTTTGTGCATAATTTTAATCATCATAAAATGTGTAGCAGTTTTGTGATATTAAATTCAAGATTCCAATTGACAGCAACTTTCAATGAAAAGGTTTTTCCTCATGGGCTGAAGAAAATTTGAAATGTTCTACTACACTTTGAAGTTCTAAAGCATCAGCCATATGAGAATTATAAAGCATTAATCCTGAAGAGTTTCCACATGACAGTCATGAAATAACGTACCTGTGTGAAAAGTGACTCAGTTTTACTTCCTCAGGCAATGCTTTCCTTTTTTTTCTGCTGCTTCAGAAATACCACACATCATGTCATAGTGAGAAGATGGCCTTGGAATGACTGGGTCCTTTTGAAATCACTGAAGTCTATAATATCACTATATTATCTAAGACCTTTCAGTGACATTTATAAAAGTTGTTTATACTAGGAGTTCTATTCTAGTTTGATAAAGCATGTGAAAGTTGCTTTAAAAAGTATAACAAGAAGTTACTTTTACTATATTGTTTTATAGAGTTGTTTGGCTGAAAACATAATAGAAGGAACAAACACACTAGCAAGAGTTCATCCACAATTTAATAATATTATGCCAACGACATTATCACTTGGTGATTTGAGTCAGAATCAGGACCTCAGAGAACAGATTTTCATTTCACCTTGTCATACAAGGAGATAATGTCAGTCAGGCAGGACCTGCCTTTTGGAAACCCATGCCTGCTTGTCTTGTGTATGTCATGTGATGCACTCAAGATGGTCTCCACCACCAGTGTCTGCATGACAGGCCTATAGTAGCCTGGATCCTTCTTCCTGCCCTTCTTGTAGATGGGCACCATATTTGCTAACATCAATCATATGTAATTACATATGGAATATTGTCTTATGTGCATCACCAAAGTTAAATTCTAAGCCTTGAAAAAGAAATTGAGTTAGTTTTGCATAATCTCTATTGTATAAAACAGTACCACTTAGCAGTTTCACTTATATCTAGGTTAGTCATAAAAGGGTTTAGTTATTCCCGCAATTTCCAAGGCATTGGAAACAAATCCACTATTGCTAACTGGTTTGTGGTTTGTTTTTTTGGGGTTTTCTTTCCCTGTAGTTGTGCATACATTCATTTACCATTTATTTTTCTGATATTTCGTAGAGTCATAGAATGGTGAGATTGGAAGGGACCCCAAAGATCATCTAGTTCGAACCCCCTGCCATTTCCTGCAACTGCTAAACATTTGGGTACTGCTGATGCTGATCCTTTTTAGAACAGGCTGAGTTTATTTGGTCTGCTATTTTTAATACATTTAAGTTGTCTAAATAGTCTTTAATATGCTGTCTTTTGCAACGTTTTCTCATTACATCTTTCCTTATTTACTACTATTATTAGAATCTATTTTCCATTTGGATGAGGCCTTGAGTAACCTGTACTAGTGGGAGGTGTCCCTGCCTATGGCATGGGGTTGGAACTAGATGGTCCTTGAGGTCCCTTCCAACCTTACCATTCTATGATTCTATGATTCTATGATTTTCAGTCCAGGCAGAAACAAAAGTTCTCTTTCACAAATCTTTTGTTTAGCGTTCCTGTTTGCTCTTAGCTTTTACTGTGTGCTGCCATTGCTCTTTGTGTGCATAGGTGCAGCCTAACTCCCTTTCATACCTTTCGGAATGCATTCTTCTCTACCTTGTTTGATACAATAGTTGTCTTTTGTTAAAGAATTTGAGTTTAAGCAAATACTCTTTGGTTATCTGGTTTTGTTTTCTGACTCTACTATCTTTGCTATTTGAAGTTGGTCTGCCAGCACAGAGTACCTTACAGAACTGAGACCACAGAATAAGATCCTAGCCATGATTCTTGCCTGATTGATAACTGGGAAGTACATCACAAGTGCTATTATAACTAGTTGCTATTTATGTTTCCTTTCTACATGTGGAATGAAATAATTTTTTCAGCAACGTCCAAGCTACCTGACAAAGTGACTACCGTGAATTTCTGTTCTGTTAACTTTTTTTTTAATGGAAAAAAATTAAGTTTTGCATGAACAGATTTAAATAGCATTGAAAGCAATCATCTTTCTACATATTTTCTGTAGTAATAGTACAATTGCATGTGAACAACTATAATAAGTATGACCAAATATATAGTGAATTCATTTCTTCATAATAATACCATGAACATCCCATTGATTCCAGGGAGTTAAAATTGTGTGATGACCCAGAATCTGACCAATTAAAAATTAATTAGATTACTGTTAATATAATTGAATAATGTCACATAGAAGGAATGTTGGGGGTGGGGAGGGGAATGTGTTTGAATCATTGGATTGTGTTTAACAAAATTAAATTCCTTCCTGTTTCGATAGTGCAGTACATAATGGTGTTGCTCTGCAATATTTTTTGTTCAGTTAAGTGTCTCATTAAGAAAAAATAATTTGCTGATTTACCAGTGTTTTGCAGAGTAAATTTTAAGGAATGAAATTTCACTAATGAGAAAAATTCATTTTCCAAAGAATAATATTATTTTTTATGGAGGCTGAATGCATTTGTAGTCGGCGCCATTAGTTTTAAAATTATTATTGCTCCTACATCAGTTACTGTTTAGCATATATAGGGAAAAAAGTCATTAAACATAAAATAATTATTCTTTCTTTTTAATATTTTAATTATGTTAACTATTTTAATTTTTAAACTACCTTCCAGAATTAAATCACATTTTCCATATTGCCTATTTTAGTGAAATAATCCACATTTGTTTATTTATGTCAACTGAAAATTACTATTTGGAATTGACACAATACTGAAAAGGAATTTAGACCTCACAACCTGATCCAAGACCTTTAGACATGTAGTTTGAGATTTAATCTTAACATGAGTTATCACACATTTTTCTTTTTACACAAACAAGGCTATATACCTCTCTGTAACTTGACAGAACTACACTCCTGTCACCAGGGTAATGTGTTCTGTAATAGACACCAAGATAGTGAGCAAAGGGAAGTTTTTTTCAACATTGGAAAAAGAACAATTTTGGATTCTGCAGCTTAAGACAGTTAATTTTCCTCAATATTGTACTGAACATCATTTAAAAGACATTCCGATTCTCAAAGATATCTTCCAATTAAAAGTTAGAGATGAGCAAATCTTTAAAACCGGATCAATTCCAGGCATATAGAACTAAAAAGAACATTTGTGGTTTGTTATGTTTTTCTCTTTTGAGAAACAGATATTCATGTTTCAATAGAATATATTCAACAGAATATAGCACTTCAGAAAAACACATTTGGACTACATAGTTTACAAAGCCTTGGCTAAAACCAATTTTATAAAAATCGTAAGATCCTAAAAGAGTCTTTATTTTGAAGGGCATACGATGATAATACCTGTACTGAATTTCCTAAGAAAACAATGGCTACTCAGGTTTCCCAAATGCAGTAGTCCAATGTTTAGAGAAATCTTTATTAAGAAAATGACCAGCCATAAAAAGTCCTTCTCTTGTAAGTGTAGATCCTTAATTGACTGCTCTGATCATTAAAATAAATTAGACTGCATTCTCCACAACTCCCCATGGAACTTTTATCTCAAGAGAGAATTGTAAAACAATTCACTGCTGCAATGCACAACAGAAAACTGTTTTCTGTACAGTGACTGCGCTTATGTATGTGTGTTTATTTTTTCCCTTGTCTTTGGTCTGTGTACCCTTAACACAGATTAATTAAGCTGTTCTCACATCCTTTCACTCTTCTTTCTACTTCTCTACAAGACAGAGTTCAAAGTCTGCTTCAGTCCTGTAACTTTATTTGTTAACCTTAATCATAATATAATTTACCAAAAGAAACTGTTGACTCATATATGTGAGAACTGTAGTTGAGGGTAGCAATTCTAGTAAGCATTGCTTCTAAGCTATCTTACTTTTCGTGACAACTAGTTCTACATGTTGGTGTTCTATTTCTTGTACTCAACGTATCACTCATGTTATCATTATGGAAAGCATGATCAAACCATTACTGATGTAACCCTTATATTTCTCTTGGTTTTCTGGGTTTTGGGGGAGGGATTCTGGTTGGTTGGTTGGCATTTTTAAAGCATTATGAAAGATTCTGTTTCCACAGTTTCTTACAATTTTTTTTCTCTAAGATTATGTTGGAAACTTTTCATTTGTTTTCTAGGTTCCATATAGGAGTCTTAGAATAGTACAGTTTAAAGATATCTCAAGAGGTCATTTAATCTTCTGGCAAAGGAAGAATTTGCTGTGCTTATGTCATTTATGCCAAACATATTCTAACCTACCCTTAAAGATCAGTGACAAGTGTCAGTGACATGGACAGAGGAATGGAGTGCACCCTCAGCAAGTTTGCAGATGACACCAAACTGTGTGGCACAGTCGACTTGCTGGAGTGCAGGGATGCCATCCAGAGGGACCTGGACAGGCTGGAGAGTTGGGCCCAGGTCAACCTCATGAAATTCAATAAGGCCAAGTGTAAGGTCCTGCACCTGGGTAGGCACAATCCCAAGCACAAATACAGGCTGGGTGGTGAATGGCTGGAGAGCAGCCCTGAGGAAAAGGACCTTGGAGTCTGGGTTGATGAAAAGCTCAACATGAGCCTGCAGTGTGCACATGCAGCCCAGACAGCCAACCGAGTCCTAGGCTGCATCAAGAGAAGTGTGGCCAGCAGGGCAAGGGAGGGGATTCTGCCCCTTTACTCTGCTCTCGTCAGACCCCATCTGGAGTACTGTGTGCAGTTCTGGAACCCTCAGCACAGGAAGGACATGGAAGTGTTGGAGCGGGTCCAGAGGAGGGCCACAAAGATGATCAGAGGGCTGGAGCAGCTCTCCTATGAGGACAGGCTGAGGGAGTTGGGGCTCTTCAGCCTGGAGAAGAGAAGGCTTCGAGGGGACCTGATAGTAGCCTTCCAGTATCTGAAGGGGGCCTACAGGAAGGCTGGGGAAGGATTATTTACAAGATCCTGCAATGACAGGACAAGGGGCAATGGGCTTAAACTGGCAGAGGGGAGATTTAGACTGGATGTTAGGAGGAAGTTCTTTGCAGTGAGGGTGGTGAGGCACTTGCACAGGTTGCCCAGGGAGGTCGTGGATGCTCCCTCCCTGGAGGTGTTCAAGGCCAGGTTGGACGAGGCCTTGAGTGACCTGTACTAGTGGGAGGTGTCCCTGCCTCTGGCAGGGGGTTGGAACTAGATGATCCTTGAGGTCCCTTCCAACCTTACCATTCTATGATTCTGTCTCTAACCTTCTTGAGCAATTGTTGAGATGTGTTTCTATAGTGACTGATTTTTCCTAATGTCTAACTTGAGTCTTTCTTGTTACATTTTAAGTTCAGTAAAGATAATTGTGTCCAACAGGAGCATTAAGAATATTTATTTTTCCTTTGTTCATGTATTCCCCCTCAGTCTTTTTTTGTTTTTCCAAATCCATGCTTTCTGTAACACTTCAAGTTGTGTCATTCTCAAAGCTGGATTCCTAAAACTGGCCCTAGTATGTTACCAGTGCCAGACAGAATGGGAGACTGATTTTGTGTCTTACAAGCTGCCTTTCTGTTGTTCCAAATCTGCTTGCCCTTTCCATAGCACTGAAGTATTTGTTGGGTTGTGTTGAGTGTATGATACTGTGTGGCTCCAGATTCCTTTTTACAGAATTAGTAGTAAGTAATCCCTCTTATGCAGTTAATCATTCTTTCCTAGATGCCATATTAACAATCAAAGTATTTGATCAAATTCTGGATCTCATCACCTCTGCTCTGAGACACAAAACTAACTTTATTCATGGAAGGAAACATGCTTATCTTAATCTTTCATCTTAGAACTTCTGAAAAGTGTAAACATACCATGTTTTCAGCTACTGCAATTTTGAGAATTTTTCAAATTACTTTGGATACTGTGTCTTCTGTAACACTTGCAAATGATTTTTATATGTCTTCAGAGATTCAAGGTGCCATTCAGCGTTGCATGTATATATGTATATCTGTAGTATCCATACATTACTATTGCTTGTATGATCCTTATGCTACAGAAGTCACTTTAAAAAGAGACAGAGAAAATGATAGCATCAGTATGTTGTCAGATTTCTTAAAAGACTCTGAATATCAAGCATCAGATTAGTGCTTTTCATTTTCATTACAACTCCACTTATTTCTTTGAAGGTTTGTTAATTTACTACTTGAAATGCAGCATTTCATAAAAAGATAATTCTTCATTATATTGCTACTATTCAATTATGAAAGGAATTAGACATGTAATAAGCAAAGAGCAAAAAAAATGCAGATCTGTATGATTATGTAGAAGTGGTAATCACAGGAATGGAGAAATATATGTTTTCAATAGGACAGTTATATTTTCTTCAGATCAAAGTATCTTTTAAGAGCTGTCATATGCTGGTAAGGTGGATTAATAGATACAGGATACTCCTTCACTTTCCCTCTCTTCATGAATCTAATCACCATATAAATGGGATATCAATAAGAGGGTGTTGTGGGGTTGTTTTTTTTTTGTTTGGGTGGGTTTTTTGTTTGGGTGGGTTTTTTATCAGGAAAAATTAAAAGTGAGGATTTGGAAACTATAAAGGTATGACAGTGGTTTTTTAACAATGTAACGTTTTAAATAATGGTGTCATATTTGCATTTGAAAACCTCAGGTAAATTGTAATTCAGGACAAACAGTTATATTTCTGGCTGTGATCTGTTCTCAGTTTAAAGCAATTTCTTGATTTTCCCAAATGCAGACTCTTCCAGGCTGGCATAAAGCAATGAGACAGCAAAAATATAATTATTTTTAGAAAAAATAAACTAAGGCAGTTATGTTCAAAAAAACTGTTCTTCAGACTGCATTTAGTGTGGCTGGTTTTGAACCATTTACTTTGGCTCTATCAGCATGAGACTCCAGATTTTAAAAATGACGTTTTGGGGTGGATCTTGCATGTATTTGCTTAACCTCATCAGATTTTAACTTGGAGACTTACTTAGTAGCCTACAACTGGTAACAAATGTGTTTATTTCAATAGTGGATTTGTTCAAAACCCTAATATTGTTTAAATATAATTAATTCATCATTGCAGAAGTTAAATAAATAGATACTTACCAGAACTTAAGAAAGGTGCATATGATGAAGGTGCCTGTGTTTTTTCCCAGCTACATTTCCTCCTCAAAGTGAGGAGGGATCATTCTTCTCCTTTCCCTTCTTGCTGTATCTCAACGATTTTTTGTTCTTGCCCAGCTTCCAGGCTGCAGTTCTCTGCCCTTTTCTCATCCATTGAACACTTTAAAAGGCAGAAAGTTGTCTAGGTTGAGTTTTATTGCTGGTGTAGTTAGTCACGTTTGCCTTCAGAGGAGTGCAGTGCTAACATAGTAATGTGTTAGTTGAAATAGATAAACTCCCATTTTTAATCACTTGAGTTGTTCAGATGGTTCAGTGGCTCCTTTGAAACCATGGTGTCACTAAGCTGAATAAAAGTAGTTTGTCCCTACAAATCTTTATAAATGATCACACCTTCAAAATTACAATTGACAAAAAGGCAACTTTTATCTAATTTGTAAATCATTCATCCCTAATATCTGCTAATCAAAATACAGTTTGCTGTTGTCCCAAACAAGAGAATTTAATCAAATAATCGAATGGAAGACATCATCACCTATAAATAATGACTTACCAGTGGAAAATGCACGTTATTCCTCTTTGAGCAACAGTCTCTTTATGGAAAAAGAAATGCAGTCCTTCAGTGTATTTGCCCAAACATGCAACATACTATTCCAAAGCAGACAGTGCTCAAATTTTCATTTAACTCAAGATATGACTAAAATTAGTGTAGGAGAAGATTGTCTCTTTAGTTGGCAAGCAGGAATACATTTCAAGAACATAGCAAGGAGAGATTTCATCAGTTAGAGGGGTGATTGTTTTCACTTTGCATGTTTTGAAAGACATGCAAAGTAACATGGCTTTGCATGTTTTGGCAGAAAACACTTTTTCTTTTTTTGTAATAGGAGAGATTTTCAGTGGTGGTGCAAATAAAGCTCAAAACCAGCCAGATACAAATGTAACATAAGGTTATTTATTAACCTATAGCAATCTTTTTAAAAAATGAAACTTTTTTTTTTAAGAAGAAATGTAAATATGTGATATAAGTCTGTAGATATTACAGTCCAAGACCAATTTTAGAGGTTATTCATCAAAATATATTTCTTTCAAATGGTGATCCTCTATCCTGCAATAACAATTATCATTCTTCACCAAACATCAAAGCACAGAATAGAAGCACTTTAGATCAAAGAAGGGGAAAAATATCTTTAAAAATAAGCACTTGACTGAAATAATGAGTATTTGAATTTGGAGGCTGAATTAGAATATTAAGCTGGCTTAATGGCTACTTTCTTGCCCTGGTATTTAAGATTGAGATTTTGTAGTTGTTTTGAATTCTTGCACCCTAAGCAGACTCTGCTAGAGTTAAAGTAAAAACTGTGTTCTCCAACTCTAAAAATTAGCCAATATTACTCACAGATTTTCATTTCTTGTAAAAAGCAACATGAATGCATGACAATAAGGATGAGAAAATACTTTTGCACTGGGAAAAATTACAGTTTAAGAGGTAGTTGAAAAAAATCAAAACTTCACTTAAACCAGGATCCTGAGTTTATGGCTCAGAGCAATGAAAACTTCCCATGAAATGTTTCATACCTTAGCAACAGATTTATTTTGCTTTTCAAACAGATTTTTTACATCTGTCTAAAAACTGCTCACAGGGAAACTGGCATGTGTGATCAGCTGTATAAGCTGGATGAATCAGAACAGTCCATATTTCTATGTAAGTTTTCTTGTTTGATGTGACCACAAGTGAAAAAGAGAATCTAGAACAAGGACAAGGCAGATACATTAGGATATAAAATCCAAAACATTGTGGCTGCTGTTCATGCTAGAATTGAATCTGGTGAGGAATGTCAAATGCAATATGAAGGGCTTCTTTGGGTATACAAACAGTAAAAGGAAGACTAGAGAATATTTGAAACTGATGATCTTAAAGGTCTTTTGCAACTGAAACAATTCTATGACTTGGGCAGACATGCTGGTGATGTAGAGCATGGAAAAAGCTAAGATACTGAATGTCTTCCTAGCCTAGGTCTTTGTTAATAAAACCAGCCTTCAGAAATCACAGCTGGAAACCACAGGATAAGTCTGGAGCAAGGAAAACATACTACACAAGGTGGAAGAGGATGAGGTCAGGGAATACTTAATCAAACTGAGCATACATTAAGTCCGTAAACACTGATGTGATACATCCATTAAACCTGATGGACATGGCTGATGTCCTAGCAAGACAGCATTAATTCACAAAGAAGTCAGACATTACCAATTTGTTAGCTTTCTATGATGAGCTGATGGGCTTGGTGGATGAGGGGAAGGCAGTCTGCTTTGACTTCAGAAATGACTTTCAACACTGTATGCCATAATATTTTAATAGAGAAGCTTTTAAAGTGTGGGATGGATGAGTACACAGCAAAGTGGACCTAAAAATGACTGACCAGCCAGGCTCAGAGAGTTGTGATCAGTGGCACAAAGTCTAGTTGGAGGACAGTAACCGGAGGTGTACCACAGGGGTCAAAATTGACTCCAGTACCATTGTGCATTTTCATCACTTGACTTGTTCTTCTACTTTGAATGCCTTTGCATAACCTGAGAGTGGAAAGCAAATATATCTGATAAATATTTCCAGAGAAGCAAAAGCAAAGTAGATCTTGCCAAGCCCAGAGAGTGGTGGTGAATGGTGCCGCATCCATCTGGAGGCCGGTCACTAGCGGTGTCCCCCAGGGCTCAGTACTGGGCCCCATCCTCTTTAACATCTTCATTGATGATCTGGACGAGGGCATTGAGTCAGTCACCAGCAAATTCGCAGACGACAGCAAGCTGGGGGCTGATGTTGCTGGGTTGGAGGGCAGAAGGG
>VWZE01024400.1:621580-633223 GCA_013396675.1 Eubucco bourcierii | reverse complement strand
TCTTGACTGAGAGAGTCATTGGCTACTGGAATGGGCTGCCCAGGGAGGGGGGGGAGTCACCATCCCTGGAGGTGTTCAAGGTGGGTTTGGACATGGCACTTGGTGCCATGGTCTAGTCTTGAGGTCTGTGGTAATGGGTTGGACTTGATGATCTTTGAGATCTCTTCCAACCTTGGTGATACTGTGATACTACCTAACATTGTTTTTATTCTTTCAAGATTCACTTTTAAGATGTGTAGTTTTTCACTTCCACTTTACTTTTTTCCCTTCCTCTTTTCCTTTTTCCCTTTTCCCTTTTCCTTTTCCCCTTTCCCCTTTTCCCTTTCCCCTTTCCTTTTTCTTTTCCCTTCTTTTGTGTTCTTTACTGTGTGCTTGTGCAGTGTTTGCACTTGAGCTCATAATGAAACACTTTTGATCAACACTAGATGGGTCTACTTGTTGAGTCCTTAAATGCAAAACTTGTGATGAGAATAAACTTCAAGGTCTCGGAATGCACTTATCAGATCTACTGTATGAGTAAGTGTCAGGTCCCAGAGCAGGTTGCATAAATCTTTTTGGTTGAGCTTTGTGAGTGCTTAGTACCCACAGGCTTGCAGTCTTTTTGAAGGTGATTACAATTCGGCTCCAGGTTTGCATCCCAGATGAAGGTTCCCCTTGAACACAAAGTATGTTACATGCTTGTGTGCTGGTGATCAAAATACCCAGAGGGTTACCACTCCTACAATCCTTAAACATCCAAAATTATGTTAAAATTATATATTACATCAGCTAAGCTGTAAATTCAATTATTGTAGATTGAAGGCATAGTTCTACTTCATTCACCAAAACCTTATTTCTGTCTTAGTATTTCTGTAACCGTACTTCATGATACAGAATAAGGTGGGAGATTTAAGCACATTTAAGCATGTTTAAGATTTTGTGACAATTGTGTTTTAATTCCACGTTGTGATAAAGATTACTGCCTGAAGAAGAAAATACGTGCTTAAATTTCCCTAACTAAAGTAGGCAAGAGATGTTCAGCCATGCTTGTTTAGGATATATTTTCAGTCCTAACATGCAGACTTTGAAGATTTAGTTGTCGATAAGGCGTATCATATTGTTTTGCAATCTGTGCGTTTTGACTCTTCATTTAATAACAGTCACAAATTTGCCAATTTGACAGTTCTATTAAAAAAATCTATATTGTGATTTTTAAAATCTGTTCTGAACTGCTTGTTTTCTAATATTGTCTCTTAACATCTCACTAGTAAAATAGTAAAGATAATAGTGTTTATTATGGTAAGTCTATTAAAAATACCCTTTTTTAAACTTTGTATTATGAACTTTATATAAAATGTTTTCTTTGATAAACAGAGCTTGAAGTGCAGTATAAATTTTATAGCATGTACTACTGAAAATTCCCTCATACTTTTAAATTAGTACATCATAAATCACAAGTTAAAATGCATACAAAAATTAATTCACAGCATACTTTTAGTAATTCTTTATTCTTGTTTTTTCTTTTGATTACAAAGTAACTAATTTGTAAAATCTGTTCACTGTCATATTGAAAAGTTGTTAAATTTAACTGATCCTCGAGTCTTATTGTTCTGGTTTTTAACTCAAAGGGTTCTGTAATGAAGAGTATTACAAAATACTATGCAAAAATCATCTCTTACTAGTTGATGGTCTGCTGATGAGAGAAAGAATCAAAAGGAAACTTAGATTTCAATGCAGTGCCATATATCTTTTATTCAGCTTCCAAACTTTGATCAAACCTAACTCAAACCTAGTTTAACTGAACAGTTCCATCTACTCTTGGAAGTAAAATTTTAACATTACTTTCTTCCAACATAACTACTTTACTAGAGAAAAAAACATAGGGAACATAGAGAATGGTGAAGTCCATTTGACACCAGCAAGCCTGGGGCCCTGTAGGACATGTCATTGTCAAAAACTGCGAAATTGCTTGCTCATAAAACCTAAATTCTACTCAACACTTCATTTTCTTAAATAGTTGCCTAGATCTCACATACATTCAGCTAACAAGAGCAGAATCTCATTTATTTCCCTAGCATCTGTACCCTACTATGTTAACACTTTCTCTGTTATCACTTTGGAAGCTATCGTTTTCATTAAGCTTAGCAACAGTTTTATACCCAGATACTGAAGAGTCTGTCAAAATCTTAGAGAAGGAAACAGGAGCAATATGCTCTTAAATTTCATTCCATTTTGAAAGACTTGGCACTTTATATCAGAACACCACTAGTATTGTTTATTTTTATAAGTATTTTTGAAACATTTTATCCTTTGAGGATGGCCATCAGTATATTTTTTTTCCCCTGCTGGAGATGGTGTCAGTAAAAGCATGCTACATTTACAGCTAGTGACAAGTTCTTGACTGACTGTAGCCAGAAAAGGGTGCTTATGAATGCAACAGTCAAACTCTTTTCCTGAGAGACTGTGCTCTTCTTTTACAAGGTCCAACTTCTACTGACTTAGTGATCAATTTGATATCTTGTTTCAAATTCACTGTTTTGAGCATGTACATTAGACGACATCAAGCTAGCCCCTCCAAGAAATCTTGTTATGTATGAATGTATCCTTGACCTTACCAGAGATGTTATGGATGTGGTTCAGGTAGTATTTTTGTTGTGTTGTGAGGGGCAAAGTTGTAGTTGAACTTAGAACTCCTGCTGCTTTTTGGAGCATAGGTAATGCACTGCTACTGAGAAAAAGGCAGAGGGGAAGACCAATGGGAATAAATTCAACTGCTTGTAGTTGATAGGTCCTTAAAGCATTCAGATTCTTTGTTGGGTTTTGGGGGGGTTTCTTTGTTGGTTTTTTGTTTGTTTGTTTGTTTTCCAATTAAATGTAATATTCTCATGTTTTACATGAACACCTTCATTTAGGAAAAAAAAAATTTGTTTTTTCCTCCCCTTTTAACTTGCAACTTTTTTGGCAGTGTTTGTTTTTACAGTGATTGAAACTAACAGTTCCAAGAATAATATCCACAGAGTGCATAGCAAGAAAATCCATGCTGATTGACCTGTATATTACCAAATTAACACCTGTTCACCATAATCCTTCACCACAATTACATCATATACGACCATATACTTCCACCAGTTGCTGTCTTTGAGAATTTGCCTGCCTTTAAGCTACTGAATGCCACATTCCTAATGGTATCAGTGTTTTCAACTGGAGTGCTTGGCTGAAAAGACACTTGGCTATTTGTGTTTGACATCTAAAAGAAAAAGTATTTAGTGATCCTGATGATCATACTAAAACTTCTGGATTTTTTTTTCTTTTTAATAGGAACCATAATTACTGATTGGTTTAATATATTAATACCAAGAACATTAATTCCTTACAATATTAGTGATGATACAAATGTCTTAAAATTTATAAATAAATAGGATAAATTTGTTCAGCTGTACTTTTAAGTCTCATTTGTTGGTATACACAGACATGCATATATGCAATGACAGGACTAGGGGCAATGGGTTTAAACTTGAAGAGGGAAGATTTAGACTAGCTCTCAGGAGGAAGTTCTTTACAGTTAAGGTGGTGAGGCACTGGAACAGGTTGCCCAGGGAGGTTGTGGCTGCTCCCTCCCTGGGAGGTGTTCAGGGCCAGGTTGGATGCGGCCTTGAGTAACCTGTACTAGTGGGAGGTGTCTCTGCCTATGGCAGGGGGTTGGAACTAGATGATCCTTGAGGTCCCTTCCAACCTTACCATTCTATGATATATGTATATGTAGAAAATGCATTTCTGTGACACTCTTGCTGTGCTGGTTTTGTTAAAGATAGCATTTTAGGTAAATGTGATCAGTATGGAACAGTCAGGACGTGATCCTGACTAAGTTCACACAGATTCCTCATTGAGTGTAGTCAATATTTTTATATTTTTGTTAGTTACATTCAAATGGGAATTATTATAAATTGCATTGCACTTTCCTATTGTGATATGGGAATAAAATCCCTTCAGTGAATTTTGTGTTCAGTCCACATCAAAGCAAAGCAGCTTGTAAAAATAATCACTGCAACTGCAAACATTGGTTCACATCTATATTACTTCTTAACATACTTTAATATAATTGCATTGATTTAAATTAAAACCAACCCATTGCATTTTTGAATATTCAGTTTTTAAAAATAAGGGAAATAATAGAGCTTTTGGCTATTAAGACACAGCAGTGGGCACTATTGATATGCTTAAGACTTGCATTTGTAAAGACACGCAGATGAGGAGCGTAGTGGAAGCGTTCAATGTTATTTGGTATTATTAAAAGATCAGAGTATGGTGAATTTCTGAGTAAGAGAGAGGTACATTCTACCCTTTCTACTTCATGGCTCGAAAACTGTGGTTATTAGTAAGGATGAAGGAACAATTGACTGGTAGCCAGTCAGCCAGCAATTTTAATAACCATGCGAGTCTGGGGTTTCCCACAGGTTGATTTCTTGTGACAAGTTAAAAACATGATGTAACATAACAGACCTTGGCTGTATGAAGAACAAAGACTGTGAAGCATGATTTCTATGAACAGCTTCATATGCTTCTGTACCAACAGTGAAACAGTAAGAATCAAGGAATGTTCAGTGTAATTAATGTATTAAACTGAAGGATCTCTTGTAAGTATCTGTACTCCTTGTTATCTAAAATAGAACATCCTCACTATGTTCTCTGTGATTGATTCATTTCCTACAAATTCAGAGTGGCCTCCAATTCTGAATTAGTGTATCTTCATATATGCGTTGCCTCTAGAAAAACAGTGAAAGCAGGAGTTCTGGTCTTTCCCTAAGTATGTCCCCTACAAAACAAGTACCTAGTACATTTTTATTCACTCATAAAACCTTGATGGAACAAGAAAATGCCTAATTCAATATAAAATTTCCAATATTTGGACTTTGACAAAAGTACAGACAGCATGAAGTCTAGAAAAAGAATCTACAGCTGTGCATATTTGTGTCACTGACCTCAGAATTCACATTGTCATCATTAACCTTGACACAGTAAATATGATCTCACCATATCCTCTCCTGTCCAATTTCCAGTTTTGCAGCACTGGCTGTACTGAGTGTTTTACTTTGATTACAGGAGTGGATTTTTTTTTTTTCTTTCTAGCACATAATAAGCACAGGCATTTAATGGAGAAATATGGGAAAAGGCAGAGGAAAGCATTCTATATATGACCACAAGAACAGCTACTATTCGCCACACAATTACTGTTTGGCAGACATGTCCTGTCTACTTAGGATTGTCTTTACCTGAGCAACCTCCAAGCTTTTGTCCATACACCCTGTTCCCAAAGTGTGTTTGAGGCTTTGGAAGCATTAATCTTAAGTCTTTAACCTTTTTACCAAAGATGTGAGTATTATTCTGGGAATATATAGGTAATCTATGATAGTCTAATTGGGAAAATGGAGTTTTTGTTCTTAACTATTTCCCAATTTATATACTGCTTTACGTATCAAGCTGAAACATTGAATAGTTGTCAAGATGTCTGTGCTGGTTTGAGGCTAATTAGAATATTTTAATAGAGAAAATTACACTCTAGGCTGTGAAAGGAAAACATCATGATGTCTACTTCACTCATACGCTTGCTGGAGAATTGTTTGGGAACACTAACCAAAACAATAGATAAGTCAGTCTCTCTCTGTCGCTTGCTGGAACAGGAGCTGCTGGTGGGATCTAGCAGCTTCTGGGTTCTGGTTCCTCTGCTAATTAATCCTCACTAACCACTTTTCTTCTAACCCCCCTGGCCGATCCTCCTAATTTACCTTGCACGTAAGGCAAACCTTGGGGTAAGGTACAGGGGTGGGGAGAAGGTGGAAGGGTGGTTGGGAGCCCCTCCTGGGGTCTCTGATTTCTGGGAGGGGAGTTGTGTTTCTGTATTACCTTTAACTTATATATTTCTGTAAATATTCCTGTATATAGTGTATATATCTGCTTGTACATTGTGCAAAGCTGTAAATAGAGCTTCATCATTTAACTTCCAGCAGACTGAGTGCTAGTCTGGGTCATTTTACAAAGTGTGGGGGGCGGGAAACTCCCAAACCTTCACAATGTTTCAAGGCACATTGTGTATACTTTCTATTATTATTTACATTTGTAAAAAAAAATAAAAATAATAATAATTGTAATCAATACAACCTCCACCCAATTAATCTCCCAATAGGTTACCACACCTTGCAAGATAAGTCTCAGAAAAAGAAAATCTGAAAATGAGTGTGGACAATATCCAGTAAAAGGCTCTTGCAAAATTCTCAATAAGATAGAAATTGTAGTTGATGGATCACAAAAAAAAAGATTAATACTTCCAACAGTGTTTGACCATAGCAATTGAATTTGCGAAGGAATCAGAAAAGTCTCCATCTGTGTAAGACACTGTCTGTACTGATTACTTCAAAAGAAAAATTATAAATTCATATTCATTTAAAAAAATATATGTTTAGAATCTGTATTAATTGTGTATATATATATATATTTCAGTTCCTATCATAACTGGGAGATGTGATGTTTTAACAAGAGTAACAACATAAGCTCTCAGGCAAGATTGTACACTGTTGGTAAGTTTCCTTCATCCAAATCTTTTTTTGCTGGTCCAAGACTAAAACATGTATAATTTGGTTTTAAATAGTTAGTTGGGGTTTTTTTTAAGTTTTCTAAGGAACATTTTTAAAGATTCTCGATAAGGTTTCCCATACTCTTTTCATATCTCTGCACTTCAGTGTGATTATGAACAAAAGTAAATGCTGGAGATTGGAGAGCAATAATCTTATTACATCTGCTCTCCTATCTCAGAGAGTATGTGATGATTCATTCCATGTTGGCAACTCTAACTCCAACCTATTAAAGGATTAATTTATATTCTTAAAATTTCATATTCCATTACATCCGAGGAACAAGCACAGGCTCTCTAGGCAGAGTAGCTAAGAATGATGTAACAGATTTCAGTCAGATTTTAGTCAATAAACTGCAAAATTTTACTCTATCACAGGATTTTACACTCCAAGAATCACTCAAATATTCTCAATATAGTTGATTTAGAAGTATGCACATTTCGTAGATTTTTGCTGTACCGTGGTCCCCAAGCAAAGATTTCATGGGAGAAAGAATTTTCCCTGGAAGTAGGCAATTGGCTAAAGAAAAAAAGAATTAAAT
Organism: Eubucco bourcierii; assembly: GCA_013396675.1. Classification (NCBI taxonomy): domain Eukaryota; kingdom Metazoa; phylum Chordata; class Aves; order Piciformes; family Ramphastidae; genus Eubucco; species Eubucco bourcierii. The sequence goes on along the minus strand of VWZE01024400.1, from coordinate 626,077 downwards.
TCTTATCACTTGGTCAGAGTCATAGGAGTCACTGTAATCTTTCATATCTATTTTTCATTTAAGACTGCAAGTTATTTGCTAAGCATGAAGGGAAGATGACTAAAAAAAAGGAAAAAAAATCATAAATCCACTGAGTATCACACGTCAAAAAGAAACTTTCAACTTGCTGAAAGAATAGGATTAATACTTTTAAAGGAAAAACCAAACCCAAAACAACTCCACCAAAATTCAACCTGTCTGCTAAATAGAGGATTACTATCTCAGTGAAAAACAATACATATATTAAGCATCTCACCTAATCACACAATAGACTGAGTTTACTTAAGGAGGTGATGGCTGTGGGTCCCATATTTATGTACATAGCAGTAAAACACAATGGCTACAAGTGATTAGAACCATCAGAATTATTTTGCTGAATAATAGAGTCAGGGTACAACTGACTTAACAATGCTCCTGTTTTTAGAAAAACTTGGTCTTCCCTTAGACAATACACAAGCCACAAAAATATGGGAAATCTCATATCCCTGCAAAGAAAATTATCAAGCAATTTACCATATAGTAGTCATGGCATGTGAGCTACCTGGAGGTATTTTATAAAAAGTATTTCACAGAACCTTGAAACACAACATAAAAGAAACATAAGCAGTTTTCTGTTGTGGTATCATCCTGCATTGAATTCAAAGTCGTCCAGTTTACATAGCAGTGGGAAAAAAAGCACATACACTGTAACCTTTTTATACACTGTCCTAAACATAGTTGTTTTGAGTAAGGAAAATAATTAATAAATGAAACTATCATTTCAGTAATGTATCCTGCTCAAAATTAGAAGCTTTTAAAGTAGAAATCAACATAGTAACAGTTTGGGATGCCCTGGAGTGCACTCAACAACCAACTTTATGATACTGCGCTGAAACACTTTAACGTTGGGAAAAAATTCAGGGATAAAAGAGTTATGTACAGTAAATCACATTATGATGAACTGGAAGAGATCCATTTAGCCAGCTTTGTAAGGATTTCTGTTTAAAATAGTAGCCTAAGTGTTCCTTTTTACTAATGAACTATTTTATAATAAGCATTAAAAATTTTCAAATGCCTTTCTCAATAGAGGTAAATCATGTGTATCTTTTGATGTATTAAGCTTCAGGTATTTTCAATTTAAGCATAAATTATTAATTATACCAAATGTATTAAAGAATTTACTGGAGTCATTAGAAATAAGAATGTTTAGGGGAGAAAAAACCAAGAAATATTCTGTAAATGAAACTATATAGTTCTGTTCATCTCACTTCTTATTTTCACGCAGAATTGAGTTTGGAGAAGCATTTGCTAATTTATTATTGGAAAAGCCCTTTCTGGTTTAGTCAAGCAAGAAAATTAGCCCCAAAGCCCATAAGATTTATAGTCCTTAAAAACAAAAAGAAAAAAAATTACAAGAAAAGGAAAAGAGCAATTCAAAACCTAATGAGACATTTTAGGCCTCATTTACATCTTTAACCTGATGCATTTCTTCAAAACGTTTTTCTTACTGATTTGCATGCTAAAAGCTTATTCTTCCCTAACCAAAATGATTATAAGATTTCTGTCACTATATTGAAGTTAGCATTACTTTAAAAGCTATTTGTAGTCACTTTTAGAACATAGCTAGTGTATCACTCTTAAATTCACACTCCTATTATAGCTGGTAGGGCAACCACTTAAAATACGATGCATGTAAATTTAAAACAGAGGTTTTACGGATCATTACTACAAAACATGGGGTGATTTTATCACTGAATAGACCTATTTCTAGGTGAATCTATTTTTTCAATTTTTTAAAAATTAAATCTGAATTTAACAAATAACATGTGTATAAATGTCTTTAGATTAGGTAAACCTCATCAGGTTGAAAGTGCATATATCATAGAATCATATAGAATCATAGAATCATAGAATGGTAAGGTTGGAAGGGACCTCAAGGATCATCTAGTTCCAACCCCCTGCCATAGGCAGGGACACCTCCCACTAGTACAGGTTACTCAAGGCCTCGTCCAATCTGGCCTTGAACACATCCAGGGAGGGAGCATCCACAACCTCCCTGGGCAACCTGTGCCAGTGCCTCACCACCCTTACTGGAAAGAACTTCCTCCTAACATCCAGTCTAAATCTCCCCTCTGCCAGTTTAAGCCCATTGCCCCTTGTCCTGTCATTGCAGGACCTTGTAAATAATCCTTCCCCAGCCTTCCTGTAGGCCCCCTTCAGATACTGGAAGGCTACTATCAGGTCCCCTCGAANAGAGCAGAGTAAAGGGGCAGAATCCCCTCCCTTGCTCTGCTGGCCACGCTTCTCTTGATGCAGCCTAGGACTCGGTTGGCTGTCTGGGCTGCATGTGCACACTGCAGGCTCATGTTGAGCTTTTCATCAACCCAGACTCCAAGGTCCTTTTCCTCAGGGCTGCTCTCCAGCCATTCACCACCCAGCCTGTATTTGTGCTTGGGATTGTGCCTACCCAGGTGCAGAACCTTACACTTGGCCTTATTTAATTTCACCAGGTTGGCCTGGGCCCACCTCTCCAGCCTGTCCAGGTCCCTCTGGATGGCATCCCTGCCCTCTAGCAAGTCGACTGTGCCACACAGCTTGGTGTCATCTGCAAACTTGCTGAGGGTGCACTCCAATATATGGATTTCCAAAAGGCTTTCGACAAAACCCCTTGCCAAAGGCTTTGAGGGGAATTAAGCGGCCATGACATAAGGAAGGTCCTTGCGTGGATAATTGGTAGACAGCAACAGTCCAGGCATATGCTCCCTGTAATCAGTGAAGCAACATGAAAAACTAAGGCAATACCCATCCTATGGAAAACCAGACAATACCCATCCTTTATTTTGTTTATATCCTTGCAAATAGGTGTTTGAAGAATCAGTCTTCTAGTTGTGTTTATGTTTTGCTTTTACAGCTGGAATTTGAATTTGAATTAAATTTTGAAAAAGAAAAGTGTCCTTTGTGAAAATAGGAATCTGGTATTTTTAGAAATTGAATATATACTGATGTTAAAATAACAAGAGGTAAATAAATATGGATTTATTCTTCTTAACTGCACAGGCATTTTTAAATGTGATTCAAAGGTTAGAATATTTCATACTATACTAATACTAATTAAAGGAGTGGAGGCGGGATCTGTATGATCTGTAATAAAAAATGGTATCATAATTGTAAAAAATAAATCTAAGAAAATTCTCACAGAAAAATTAAAATTTTACCCCATTTCTGTAACAGCACCCTGTCTACAATAGATTCTTAACCTCTTTGCACTAAATTTCACAAACCCAACATTGCAATGATCTAAATAACAAAGTGGTCATAGTTCTAATAAAGTTTAGGTGCAAATAAAAATGTTATAAAATGCTACATGGATATGGATCTAAAATTCCTTTCAAGGCATAACCTTTACAGAGAAAAGTGCTTTTTAGGATAAATGCTTACCCAAGAATTGTTAAATTTTTCATGCACAGCCATGAAGTGAGAAATCTGCCACCTGAAATTATTTTCTGCATTGTGTGTTTTCACACTTTTGTTAACAGTGAATGGTTGATTGATATTCATGGGAGACACCAAATAAAGCAAGATTTTGGACAGTGTGCTTCTATTTCCTCCAGTTATAAGTAATTTATGTTTTCACGTTAACTTCTTACATCATGCTTTGAATGCATTAAAACTGTTGAATTTATTGACCAGTTGATGAATTGTTGACAAATAAAGGAGAGGAATGGAGGTTTGAAGGCATTTTCCTGAAAGGCCCCTGAAAATAGATACTTGGGCAGAAGGGAGAGATCCACATTAATGTCTCAGTTATATAAATGGAGTAAAACAAGATTAGTGATATTATTGAAATTCCTTAGGTCAGAGAAAACCTTGCTTTTTATAAATATACTGCTTATGGAATTTTGATTCCTATGCAAATTAGATGATACTAGAAATGTTTAGATGACTACTGCATAGTACCTGGCAATATTAGAATGTTAGAAACCTTTGTAAGCTTGGCTAAGTTCTTTGGCTATGTGTTAATATATAAATAGATGAATGGATAATTTTGTCTGACACTTCCAGAGGCATATTTTAGACCTATGCAGGTTAAAATATTAGACCACGGTCTATAAAAGGGACCCGAATGTTCCTTATAAAACATTTAAGCCTCTATATACAATATGCATTTCTGAAAACCCTTTCTTGATTACTGTCTGACTTTGTAGAGAGCTATACACTCTGTCCAAATACACTGGATTTTGACCTGAAGTTTAGAGTAGCTAAAGTTCATGTTCCTTTGCATGAAAAAATTAATCCTTCGTCTGATACAGAAAGGGATCTGGGGGTGCTGATTGACACCCGCCTAAACATGAACCAGCAGTGTGCCCAGGTGGCCAAGAAGGCCAACGGCATCCTGGCCTGCATCAGGAGTAGTGTGACCAGCAGGAGCAGGGAGCTCATTCTCCCCCTGTACTCTGCCCTGCTTAGGCCACACCTTGA